>QLOO01000939.1:0-13094 GCA_003313855.1 Suillus sp. MG131 | reverse complement strand
CAAAGGTAGTACCTTATCGAGCATCAAACCTTCATGCATTCATGATCAAATGAAGTTCTAGCTCATATCGGTGGCATTTCTCAGATCTGATGTGGAACTTCCTTGATGCATTATGCATTGGCATTGAAAGGTCCTAAAACTCTGTGTGGGTCCAAGCCTAGTCACGCCGCCGCCGAGGGGTGCCAAGGACAAGCGCCTAGGGGTTCCTATTAGTAGGGTGGCCAAATTTCACCGTCAGTCGACCAATTCCTCTCTCATCCCATTGGTAACATGGCTCAATATTCAACAGCAAACCGCCTTTCCAAGACGAAAGATCAAACCAGTCTCGAATATATCATCAATCATGTATTTCTTCCCCTCAAGTTGCCACAAGGGAGTGACCAATCCCTTGAGAACGACTTGGCCTTATCTCAGGCAGTATTTGATACTGCTATCGCCTTCAGTGATCAACTCCTGCCCGACAGGCTGCTACTTTGGGCGAACAGCTTGAAAATGCTTCGCAATCTCAAATATTCTATCAGATTCAGTGTGATGTCTGCAAAGGACATCGAATCTCAAATCAATGCTATGGGCACTGAAGGTCTGTGATCTTCATCTCATCTGATTTTTCCGCGCTAAGTGTCGACTTTCAGATGTCCTTGTCTATATGATTCGCGCACAAAATGCTGCGGTAGTCATGAGGAAACTCGAATCCGAGACCATATTCGAGTCATTTGAGGTCTCTCCTGACCCCACCGCAGTGATGGGCGCGAAGGGAAAGCTGATCTGTTCTTATCCTGGACCTGCCATCACAGTCCCAGATATGAACATTGATCATGCCACCTTTCCCGCAGAGCTGGCGAATTTTCTCGTGCACATGGATCAAGATGTCCTTGATGCGGCAGCAACAAGGACAAAGGCCAAATCCACTGTTCGCGAAGAGAGGGACACAACGCATCCTCGATATATCACGGAACTCCTGACCGGTATATTGCGTGGCTTCGGGAGCATCGCTGATGTTCCTCGCATCCGCAAGCGCATCGGAGATGACGTGCTGTGGGACAGCGCGAAATTGCCGTGGAGGCGGTCTCCACTTTGGCTTGTCATTCGCGTTGCCTTGCAGACGACTCTGGAGCGCAGTGCTCTCGGACGAGCGACATATAAATCGTTCATGCTGTTCTTCATGGCGAGGCTCACGACCCTTGCCCTCGACCATGACTTGTCGAATGACATCTTACACTTCATGTCGGCAAAGATGGCCCGCCGTCTGTTCAAATTGGGGTCTTCTGCTTCCCCGGAGTTATCGCAGATAGTCAGTACGATCACCGGTGATGTAAGGAGCGTTCTGGAAGAAAGATGGGAATCCGTTCAAGACGAGCAACGGGCCTCGCCTCCTTGGGCTCCCGAGACCCTCCGGGTCTTGCGAGATACCCATCTTTCTTTACACACGAGCCGAGGGTACATACGGCAAGCTTTGCAGAAACAGCATTCGTCTCCCAAAACAACCTCATTCAATCCGAGCCACCTCGCGCGCGGGACAATCAATGATTTCCTTGACACTGAAGCTAGCTTCCTAGTGGCCGCTCATGCTGCAGAACCATCTCTTGCCCTCGTAGATTTCGAGACCGTCGTTAGATCAGGGATTGACGACTGGGTGACGTGCGTTCTTCTCCAGAGCACCGAATCCGCATGCGTCTCGATTGAGGCGTGCGCGTCTGCGTACTCCTCGAGAGCGCTCAAGGCTTATAAAGGAAATCCGGAGAATTTATCAATCATGCTTCTCACCCTTCTTGAGCTCTGGGTAGCGATGGACAAGATCGTTGTTCGACAAATTCCACTTCTGGCAGAATATTCCCCTGAAATCCCACTGACGCTTTGGGAGTGTCTTTTAATTCGCACAGCTTCTGGTCTCGATCGTTTGAAGACATTGCACGCCTACCTGAAAACTCGTTATTGCCAGGCTTCCAGCAGTCTGTCGGCATTATCATTTACCAACGATGATAAGTCGTTCGCGGCGCGATATTTTCGCCAGTCATCCAAGCTACAGAGTTTGAAAGTTCGCATCGAGGCGGATGGTCGGAAACAGCGGGAGAAGAAGTTGACGGAGCTTCGGACCTTAAACAAGAGGTACAGTGACCTAGAGACGCGCGCAGCAAGGTTGGAGCATGAATACGGTGTTAACTCCCGCGGCTGGGAGTACCACAAGAAGAAGCATTGTGAAAAGTGTCGTGTGCAGAAGGAGATGCAATCCATGACGATCACAGTCCACGAGTGGCCGCTACCAGAGCGTGAACAGGAGGCGATCGTGGCCGTGTTTGAGCTAGCATGCCCCATTACATTTGACATGTGGAGATCCATCTCACTTCATATTTTCGTTGATATCTGCGCTCCAGGAAAGATTTCGTCCACTCGTCCCTTCATGACACTGCCAAACTATGATGCCTTGCAGCAATATCGCACATGCCATCCTAGGCAAAGGCTCACTTTGGCGTCGGATGCCAAACCTTTCATCAAGTGTCATTACAGTAACACTCGCATTCCTACGGTGGAGACCAAAGTCTGTGTGAACAACGGACTCAAATTTCGGCCTTTCGACACAACCACGGCTGCATGGGCAGCAGACGCACTGCTGCGATGCGATGCCACCAAGTTATGCACTTTTCTTCTTCCAAAGGGGCCATATGATGGTTTGCAGCAGTACCTTGCAGGGACATCCCACACGTCAAACGAGGTCATAGCCAGTCAAGCAGATTGTCACAAGGACATGACCATCCACGAATTCATCTCGTTTGGTGCCTTACGGAGCGGACCACGTTTACAATGGATGAATGTGCTACGAGAACTCCGCGCAAGGACGCTCAATTTCCGACGTGAGGAGGTTCATCTACTGATGACGCAAGCCGTGTCACAGGTCGGCCCATTTTCGTCCGACAACGACCTTATTTGGCACGAAGAGTTAGACAGCGTGCCTTTCCTTAGTGCGCTACTCGGAGAGCTGGAGGATTTGATGGCGAGCGTTGAAGGAAATTGGTTGGAAGCCGTCACGATTAACACTATCGTCATGCTTGTGTGCCGCGTCTTGTGCTCGACTGAGGAAGAGAGTGTCAGAAGTCGCGGATATTTGCTCCTTCGAAGGATACGAACTGCAACTTTTACGTTGCTGACACAGTTATCAGAGAAAATGCAAGCCAGCAACGAAGAGGCAGTCAGCCGGGATTTACAAGGGCGCGTTCGCGATATGGCAGTCACCTGTCGTAGCACGTTCGATGTCGATGGAGACGCTTCACTGCTCCTGACGTCGAACGATGACATCATGGTATTCGCGTATTGTGCGGTCATGATTTATGACAACACTCCAAGCCAACAGGACAATCTTCCACAATATTCCCGGCTACTGCTAGAGCGAGACAAGAGATGTCGCTACGCATTGGAACCCGAGATTCGTCAATATGTAGAGTTACACAGGGAGGGTCTTGATTGCGCGATGGCCAAGATTTGGGGGAGCTACAGACCAGGAACTCCTTGGAAGGCGCTGGCGGCTCCGAATTCTCGTTGGCTCGTGACACAGACTGCGCCTTCGCATTCCCAATCACCGCAGGACGTGCACATCAATTTGATCACTGGACGTTTGCTTGTCGACGGGACGCAGCTGGGCAGGCTCCCTCCAGAGATTGTGCAACATCCCACATATCAATCAATTTTCGGCGATGTGAGTCTTGAAAATTGTTGCTTCTTGGTACACGCTCACCTATCGACTACAGCAAGTTCTGGACATCGTTCCAGCTGATATTCCCGGAATGGAATATGCGACACGCGGCAACCTCTGCGACCATCAGGTCAGTCGTTCCTTGACGTCATCACTCGGCAACTAACGATGCGCTCGCTTGTCCTGAAGGTGTCTTTCTCTCTCCGTGACTCGAAGGATCTCATCATTCGTGCGAAGCATGTCAAACACGACTCACCTATCCTCCAGCTCATTCCGAGCGACAAGTTCGTGAACGACCTACCGACCACGTTGGTCGTGGGTCATACTCATTGGCTTGACTTGCGCACAAGCGAAATTGAGATTCGGCCAGCAGAACATGCGTGGAAGTCATCGCCTGACAATTGGGTCTTGCGGTTTGCTGCTTCGGGTTCCTCGACGGTGCAAAATTCCAGCGGCGCCACCCTCGTCGACATACGTAGTCAAACGTGGGACATGATCTCTAAGAGGCTGCGTCCTCTGGAGGACGCACGGTTCATCATGGTCACACATAACAATGCATGCGGCAGCACCCCGTCGTTGAAGGCTGATCTACCTCGATATGGCCTCGAATTCTTCGTCGATGAAGATGGAGAATTGCAGTCCCGCAACATGCGCAACATGGTCGTTGATGCCGTTCAGTCTACCGGCACTATGTTGGGATTGGTCAATCAACTGGTCTTGCGCCCGAAGTTGCAAGTCGCAGACGAGCATCCGCGCACCGTGATCATCCCAGACGGTCATATATCATACTCCGCTGATGGTCACCATGTCCGCGTCACGATCGCTCCTGAAGGGACTCGGGTGACATACCAGTTGTACAGGGTCGACGCGGATCTTCGCCGTCTCGCTGGGAATGTGGGTCTGACAAGCAAGCTCTATCAGGCGCTCCTTCACGCCGTCACCAGCGGCTGCGTCCCTGATCCCCTGACGGGTCGGACGGGGACGGAGGAGGCGTTGCATCTCTTGCATTCTGCAGCTTGCCGATCGTTCATGAAGCTTCGCTCTCGGGACACAGATCTTTTGCGCGAGATCAGTTCGCTGTCAACCATGCGTGTCTGGTATCCCACTCATCTTCAGAAGATGCAGACAATTTCGTGGTCATGTCTTGCAACATTCGCACAGCACCATGGTTTCCATCCAGTCGCGAAGTCCATCATGGACTACGGCATGAGACTTTCGACTTTCTCAGAAGGGTCTGCAAACCTTCCGGTCAGCTACGAGCTTCCGCGAGTCACCTACCACCTTCTCGAGCGCGCGTCCGTTCGTGCCTCGGCAATCTATCCCGATCAGTTCTCTCTTCGACTTCCGCCCGGCGACACAGATGTGATTTATGCTTCACGTGATATTCCGGACAAAGTCGCGGAAGAGAGGGCATTCCGAACCGCTTTCATGGTGCATCAGTGGCCGAGCAGACTTCCAGTTCAACTGGACCTCCTCAGTTTGTTGACTCGATGGGAGGATGTGCAGGGCATTGGCGAACCGCTCAGTTTGCAATACTCCAAAGACTGGCTTCAACCTGCTTTCCCTGACGTCTTCCTTTCTGCGTACGACCGCTGTCGTAGGGCTACGAAGAAAGACAGATTCCAGTTATTGTTCACCTTGGCTTCAGTATCGTACAGTTTGTTGGACGACCACGCGCTTGTTCCGACACTCTTAGCCTTCGCTACCATTCCTGAACTTCGCGGCCTGGATTGTCCCCCAGACTTCACCTCCTATGATCTCTCGGATGGTTTTAAGCCGTCTGCTACGATATTGGACAAAATCATCAATTCCTGCTCGAAAGATTACGAATTCAGCCAAGAGAGACACCTACCTGCAATGCTCGGGGAAGATGAAAAGACTCTGGGAAAGCGTCGTTATGCAGCTTTCGAGCAGAAGTGCTGTGCTGAAAAGCAAGTCATTCTCGTCAAAGTTCAACTGGCTTGGCCATGCGAAGATCCTCCGGCACTCAATACGCTGCAAGTGAACTGTTACAATCTCAATGAATTGTCAGGGAAACTTTCTCCAATATTTCGCAGCTGTTGGCGAAACAGCCATCTGAAGCTACACCTCGATGTCCTGCAGTGCACACTCAAACGGTTCTACACGCCACATCCTCCTTCGAAACTACCCTCTCAATATGTTCTTCATTCTCGCCTTCAGGACTCGGGTGTTGTAGCATTAGCCTCATCCATTGACGCCCAGTATTTGTTCAATAGAGATCCGCCTGTGACAAACATATATAGACCTTCCCAAGTTCTGCCTAATGCCAATCGGAGAGATTTGGTATATCCAGACTCCGGAGTCACAGGAAGGCTGCAACAGCTAATCAGAGACTTTCGCGCCCGAGGAAGTGACAAGTTTCGCTACAAATATGCCGATGATCTGGACCAGAGCAGGTCGATTTACTGTGACGAAAAGATTGTCGCCCTACCAGATCCCACGCCATACACGATGGAACTATTGCTTCAGTACCATTCTCTTCATAGCCGACAATTCCATGATTCACTCGCATCTATCTCACAAGCCCTCTCCCCTGCCTCTGCTGCTGAGAACGCGCTATACAGTGCTGGATTATGGCCTCGGGTTACACCAAACTTCCTCTTCACTCGCATGGCCTCTGCAGCAGGAAGTTCTCTGGAGAAAGCTTGGCGTACGGCTCTTGTCCATCTGTCGCAGATACTTTTGCAACTGCAACGCTCGCGAAGGCTGATGGTATTTGCCGCCAACGAAAACTGGGTCGAGTTCTTCAAGGAGCTGGAGAGCGAAGAATATGAAGGATTTGATCCGGAGCTGTACCCTGACTGGCTTCTAATACAGGTACGCGATAATGACATCGATCGTTAACAGTAACTAATAATGGGGTCCTCAGATCGAGAGTCAGTTCTTGGCACGGCCAGTCCAGGTCAAGGTTGCGCTGGAGATGATGTCGCCATGCAAAGGAAGAAACACTTCTCTCCAACTGAACATGGGCGAAGGCAAATCCTACGTCATTGTTCCCCTCGCCGCAGCCGCACTATCTGATGGCCGCAAACTTGTCCGAGTGATCGTGCTGAAGTCGCTGTCCGCTCAGATGTACCAATTGCTGGTTGAACGACTGAGCGGCCTTGCACAGAGGCGCATATTCTATGTTCCATTCTCCCGCGCACTCTCTATCACTCCATCGAAGGTCCAAACGTATCGTGACCTGATGCAAGAATGCATGAACACCAAGGGCATTTTGGTCGTGCAACCGGACCATATTCTGTCGTTCCAGCTCATGGCTGTTGACCGTTGGCTGTCTCCTAAGACTGAAGCTGCTGAGGATATGCTGCGGACCCAGCTATGGCTCGATAATCATACTCGCGACATCCTGGATGAGAGCGATGAAATTCTGCACGTCCGCTACCAGCTTGTGTACACAATGGGTCAGCAAAGGTCACTTCAAGGTCATCCCGAACGGTGGACGACAACACAGCAAGTGTTGAGTCTTGTCGCGAAGCACGCCGCTTGGCTCATGAGCGAATTTCCCTCTGGTTCAGAAGTGTCCATGCGCGAGCACGGAGGGTTCCCCTTCGTTCGTGTTCTGCACCCGACTGCAGGTGAAGCGTTGATTCAATGGGTTGCACAAGATATCATTAGTGGGGCACTTGACAACATCAGCTTCGACCAAGAATCTTTCCACATGAAGCAAGCAGTCCGCCAATTCATCGCAACTGAGAAGATATCCAATACTTGCATCAGCTTAGTGGAGAAACGCTATAGAGACACCACGGTCTGGCCAGGCCTCCTAGTCCTGCGTGGACTGCTGGCATGTGGTATCTTGGTGTATGCCCTTAAAGAACGTCGCTGGCGTGTGGATTATGGCCTCACCCAAAAACGAACAATGCTAGCTGTCCCATTCCGCGCTAAAGACATGCCCTCGCTGCGGGCAGAGTTTGGCCACCCGGACGTTGCTGTCATCCTCACGTGCCTATCATACTATTATGGGGGTCTCTCGCTCCAGCAGTTGATGTTGTGCTTCGAGCTCCTGCTTCAGCAGGATAATCCCGCTCTCGAGTATGAATCATGGGTGGCTAGACTTCAGTCCGTCCCAGAAAGTCTGCGCCATCTTAACGGAATCAATACGGAATCCACAGAGCAGCTCCGTGAACTTCAGCAACTGTTCGAATTCAACAAGGCGGTCATAGATTTCTACCTGTCCCGAGTGGTATTTCCTAAGGAAGCGAAGGGATTCCCCAACAAGCTCACCTGCTCCGGGTGGGATCTCGCTCAAGAGAAGAGACATCTCACAACTGGCTTTTCGGGTACTAATGACAATCGTTATTTGCTGCCAAGCTCAATAGTCCAGCATGATCTTGATTACCAACGCAGTACGAATGCCCGAGTCCTGGCTTTTCTTCTACGCCCAGAGAACAATTGCTACAGACCCATACCGTCTGGCCAGAAGGCGCAACATTTCATCGATACCTTAATCGCACAAACCCCCGAGGTCCGCGTGCTCCTGGATGTGGGTGCGCAGATGCTGGAATTGAAGAATCAGGAATTGGCCGAAGCATGGCTTCGAGCCAAGCGCGACGCCCAGGCTGCAGTCTTCGTGAATGACGATGATGAAATCGTTGTCGTCAGTCGAGATGGGACAGTCGAACCCCTTGTGTCCTCCCCCTTTGCCCAACAGCTCGACCAGTGCGTGATATATCTTGACGACGCGCATACCAGAGGAACGGATGTCAAGCTGCCTTCTGGTTTTCGAGCTGCTGTCACGCTTGGTCCGAAGGTCACTAAAGACCGCCTGACGCAAGGTTCGTGATCCCAGAGTTCATGCGTATCAGTTTTGAGAATGACCAATGACACAGGATGCATGCGAATGCGGAAGCTGGGCAATGGACACTCGGTCATGTTCTTCGCTCCGACCGATGTTGACCGGAGCATTCGTTCGGCAACTCAGAAAGCTGATACTGATGATGTCGATGTGGCAGATATCCTGCACTGGGCGATGCTTGAAACCTGTCTGGACATTCGGATGCGTGCATTCAACTGGGTTCAACAGGGATCGGATTTCAACGCACGGCATTCCGCATGGATTCAATTCGTGCACGCCCCTACCACTTCGAATTCCATCCTGAAGACAGCGTGGTTGCAGCCAGAGGAGCGTTCATTAGAGAACATGTACGCACCATGCAGCTCTTCACAAGTATCCCATGGTTTGGATCCAGACATTCAAAGGCATTGTGAGGAGCTAGGAGTTTTATCGGCACCCGAAATGACTATGGATGAGGAACAAGAAAGAGAGGTGGTCCACGAGGTAGAGAAAGAACGTCAAATAGAAAGACCGCCCAGGGTAGAACCTGCAACCCAGGACCTGCATGTGGACGTCAGACAATTCGTCGAGACCGGCAAAATTCCCACAGGCTCCCCCGCATTCATTCCAGCGCTATCCAGCCTTGTCAATACTTCTGCTGAATTTCATGAGGGCGACCAGTGGTCACAGAATGTCTTGGTCACCCGCGACTTCGCTCGTACAGTGGACACACTCACTGTTCAAAAGGTGGATGATTATCTGCGGCCCGTCAATTGGGTCATGTCAAGTGATGCTGGGCGCTCCCCAGTACTGGTAGTCCTAAGCCCGAACGAAGTGAACGCATTGTTACCTGTCATCCGCAGAAGCAATGTGGTTCGTCTGTGCATCTATACTCCTCGCTCCACAAAAACGATGGAGGCATGTGATGGCCTTCGCCTCTACTGTGTTCCTTCGGTGCCACAGTTGGCGCCATCGGAGTCGCTGATTTGCCAGCTCAACATGTTTGCGGGCCAGCTCTATTTTTCCAGTTACGAGAAGTATCTCCACGCTTGCAGCTTCTTAGGGCTCAATGCACCGGATTTGGAGGACGAAGATATGATAGTGGACAGTGATGGATTCATCGGGGAGGAGAATCGTCTTTATGCGAGGGTGTCGTGCTCGTTCAAGCAATCCCAGCTTCCTCCGCTGAAGGAGTTGTTCGGAATGAGAAGGAGAGGCATGAGTTATTCGCCAACTCACCTCGGAAAGATGCTCCATGGCCGCATTCTGGCTGAGGAAGATTTCCTCGACTGAGTGCCAGGTTTGTTTTGCGTAAGTTTTGACACCTCTTTGCTGGGGATCTGACTGACCCCAGTTTTGGTCAACAGCAATCGAATCAACAGTAATCTTGATCACTGTAATATTGCGATGTTCTCTGTAAATGTATTTGTATGCAAATCTGAATTGCTATAGTTTGTTTCTTGTAAATCAAATAAAGGAGGTTCGAGCGTTCAATCTGCCATGCAGTTGGTTGAAAGGCAGATACATATGTGTACCTGAAGCATTACCTAAGAGGTTGTGTCCTCGTCCATGTGCATACTCGATCAGCCAGTGCCAGCAATCTCGGTCAGCTACAGATTATCGGTCAGGTTCTTTTTTATAATATAAGCTCTAGACGTACCTTTTCATACATTGAAAGAGCACGCTTCCGCTCATATCCTGACATCCCAACCTGGCAGTGAGGAGGTGTGATTCTGATATTAGTAGTCTCAGTGCAGGGTAAGGGTCGGGAGATCATAATACAGTACAGCATGAGTACAGCTTGAACTTGAAGATTGGAAACAACCTGAGGTTCGCATGTCAGACAAGAAAAAAGATTTATTGACAAAGACGGGGTGCAGCTTCACCTAGGCTGGGATACCGTTCGTCGACACGATCTTGAAATGATTGTGCTGGACCAAACGTAGCTTGGGATGGGACACGAGCGATGGAGTCGCTGAGCGGGAACTGCTTGCGAATTCGATGGTATGACTCGAGTCAGACTTGAAGAGGTAAAAAGGGCAGTCAATTTCTGCTAGAACATCAAGTTCAAGTGTATATCGTGTAATTGGTCGCGAAACAAGAGTTCGGAAGGAAACGAGTGTGCAAAGAAGGATTTTGGGAGCCAGGATGAGTATTTGGACGAGCGTGTTCGAGCTTGCTAGTATCGTCGAGGGAAACGAAAGAGGAGAATGAAGGGGTTTCGACGCCGAGCTATCATGCTGGCAGATCTGATACAAATCATCCTTCGTCACAGGAACCTATGCGTCGTACAGCCAGCGGGACTCATAATGTGAATGAAGTTTACGGGCAGTGTCAAGGCTAGCGCTCACTGGTCACCTTCATTATCATGATGTGACAGGATGGCTCGAAACCTTATCTTTGTCAAGATTCGACACCACTATGATATCTGCGACAAACGTAATTTGCAGATGATCATATTGCACAGTTGGGAATACGAGCCTAAAGCACTTACCGGGGAGGGGGGGTGGTCAGACATCGTGACTTGTATCAGATGCCTGGGAATCAGCGAATACTTATTACCATCCGAGCGCGATGTGTAGCCGGAAGAAATATTATGCAGAGTACTTGGTGCTGTACTATGTAGCACCTGTCCTCCTAGGGCGATGCCGTATCACAGTGCTGCTGTCCGCATCAACAATATTAATATCTTTACCGATGATTACCATTATATCGGCCTGCGACAGATCGAATTTAGGACTCGCCGTACCCATACACGCAATATCTGAAGCGATCAATAACTTCACAACGCCGAATGCAAGCTCGGTGCCCAGTCCATTGACAACGACAACTGAAATTTCGGAGAAAAAAAAGAATCAATATTCTGCAGAAATGTTGACCCGCATAAATGATGACCCAAGTGAATTAAGAAGCATCCAGATATGGGGTGATGACCGAGGTATATGAATCTTCGTTGGGTATCACGGCTGAGCAAATCCACCATGCGCGTCCCCACATCCATCGCGGTGCTCTGTACGCTCATCGCGTACGCTACCGCACAGTGCATGGAATGCGCGTCGTCCGTCACGTACAACAGCGTGACTTATACCCTCAGAGAGCAGTGCACAGTGCACAGCGGATACCATTGCTTGTGAGTGTCCTAAATAATAACGCGGGTGATTCGGAATAAAAGGACTTACATGATGGTGTGATATAGCTACCGAACAGATGAGGCCTCGGGAGACTTTTGCGATTGTTATTATGATGTAGGTGCAATGCTTGCTTCTGAACATGCGTGTTGAACTGGACGCAGAAAACGGGAACGATTGAGACCAACGAGTCGACATATTTCTGCCCCACGGGGTCTTCAAATTTCAATGTAGCATGCTCTGGTTGTCCGAGCTAATTTGGTGGTGAAGTCACAAAAATCAAGAAGGAACGACTTGGACTGTCTTCTATATGATGGTCTGACTCTGACCAGAATAACAGTTGTCGGACTTTCCCGTAGCTTAGTCATTCAGCTACTAGTAGTTGTTAACGTTTCCCACCTCCCTAAGGTGGGTTCTGTTGGCAAGAAACGGTCATTTCTCTACAAGACGATGTGTGGGAATGTTTTACATAATCTTGCAAGCAGTGAATGACATGTCGGGCGACACTGGATCGAGTCACCACCCATGTATTTTATTTCCCTACTTTAGGCCTCACGATACATGTTGAGCTTCCACACATGTCATGGCGACACCTTACACTGATTGACTAGAACAGCATATGTCTGCAGTCGTAGTTTTACCTTGCAGTCAATAACTTTCGATGGTGCTGTGCGTTTTTTGCATGTGTGGTGAGATGTGACCTAGGGTTAGGGTGCGCTAACCCATATAAGGAGATCTGTTCTGGAATGTAGCCCTAACCCCAAAGCCGTTATTTTAGCCCATGGAACTTGATAAAACTCTGGATATCGCGAGCAGATTCTGGAGAGTCGTATCTGGCACACATGAAGCTTTGAAGACCTGGTACAATTTGACAAGTTGACAAAAAGTAAGTAAGAACTTGCGCAGGGAGAAGGACTCAGAGTAAGACTCGCAATGTACATAACAACCTAAGCTGAGTTTTGAGAGAATCGGGCATGAAGCAAAAGTTGTATATTACCTGCTTGCTTGTCCTCCGACCTTGGCTTCATTTTGATAGTGCATGCTCTCACAATACGACTGTATCAACGAAAGCTTTGCGACACCTTACACTGATTGAACGCACGGGCAGAAAGTTTGAGATAGTATTGTGCCTGGTGCTCGAACGAAAGTGGGGGGTCTCGGGTTTAACCGGAGAGAGTGAGGGAGGTGGGAACAGGCGCGTCAGCGGCATTACGATGAAGTACCATAGGTGCAATTGGTGATGGTGGTGACATCCTTTGGTCCAACGGTCTGCGATCTGGCTCCACCCAGAGTTCATAGGCAACGTTAGAACAATCTAAACTTGTATGTGGCCAAGATCCAAGTTGTCCGCTGTGCAGTACGCTTACTAGCTCAAGATGACCGCTGTTGGTTTCTCGTTCCTACTTTCCTTTTTTCCAGTGGACTAGTGCTAGCCTAGTACTGTGACCACTTTGACCAATGCATCTTCCATGGCGCAGGAAGC
>QLOO01000928.1:0-16156 GCA_003313855.1 Suillus sp. MG131 | reverse complement strand
TGCAGCCTGTTTGTACTGCCTGGCCAATGGAGCATCTCATCTATGAGTGCTCTGTTAATCTTGGTCTAGCTCTCGACTGTTCGATGAACCACACATATTCCTTGGCTTTGAATTCCTACATCACTTTTTGTGATCTCCATCACCTCACACTAGAACCCATGGTGGATACACTATCCCTCTTCATTACTTTCATGTCAGCTCATATCAACCCTTGATCTGTCAACAATTACCTCTCAGGGATATGTAGTCTTCTCGACAACTATTATCCTCTTGCTCATCAACATTGTAGCTCCCATCTTGTCTCTTGGACTTTACATGGCACGAAACAGCAATATGGACACCCCATTCAGCACAAACTACCTCTTGCACAGTCTGACCTAGAAATTGTCAAAGCTTCTTTGCCTTCGGCTCTGTCTCATGATGACTATCTTTTCCTTGCTCAGCTTTATGATGGTTTCTATGGCCTTCTGTGCTTAGATGAACTCATTTGGCCAGACAACAAGTCCATTCAGTCCCTTGAAAAGGTCACTCTGTGGACCTCGGTTGTTGTTACTGACACGTTTCACTTGTTTTTGCTGCGTCATCACAAGTCAGACGTGCAGTTTGAAGGAAGTACTATCATCATACAACATGCTGAGTCCACAGACCCACATTCTGTTTTTCAGACTTACCTGGCATCCTGTGATGCCTGTTTTCCTTTCAATAGTTTCTTATGGGTGCATGCTGATGGGTCCATCCCTACATGTACATGGTTTATTGCTTGCCTGCGAGCTTTATTCCCTGATTCCATATCAGGCAATTCTCTGCAAGCTGGGGGAGCCACATCTCTTGCAGCTGCTGGTGTTCCCCCAGACTGTATCCAAGCTATGGGGCACTGGACTTCTGATTCCTTCTGTATTTACATTTGAAACAATACCACCCTCATGCACACTCTTGTGTTCAATGGGCAGTGTAGAGACTTGATCCTGTGTAGCCTCACAAAGGCACTTTTTATAAGTCATGACAAACTTACCTGGAGTATGCATGCAAGATGATGCATGTGTGATAGAGGTGATGTGAACACAACACTTGTGTGACCAATGTGACATGTGCATGACATAGGTGACACCAGCATGACATGCACATGCTTTCCCGCGCCTAAGTGCCCTAAGGTGTCTGACCTCCAAGTGTCTATTCCCATGTCCAACCAAATTCCTAGGTTTGCATTTCCCCTTTTATCATTTATTTTATTATCATACCATGATTATTTCAACATGGACCCTTATTTTACATCACCTTAGCACTACCTATTTGGTTCCATTGTAAAGACTTGATCCTGTGTAGCCTCACAAAGGCACTTTTTATGAGTCATGATGAACTTACTTGCAGTGTGCATGCAAGGCAACACATGTGTGATAGAGGCAATGCAAACATGATACTTGTGTGACTAATGTGACACTTACACAACATAGGCGACACCAGCACAATGTACATGCACTTTCCTGTGCCTAAGCACCCTAAGGCACCTGACCTCTGAGTGTCTATTCCCATGTCCAACCAAGTTCCCAGGTGTGCATTTCCCCTTTTATCATTTATTTTATCATCATACCACAATTATTTCAACATGGACCCTTACTTTACATCACCCTAGTGCTACCTATTTGGTTCTGTACCCTGGGAGCACACTTACATATGTTTTTACTTAGACATATGTGGTTTTTTTGGGGACTTTACTTTACCTTACCTTCTTACTTTAACTACCACTACACTTGACCTTCACCAGTATCTATCTACCGTTTAGCTATGAAGCTATTGATTTGAATCTCACCCGTCCATTCAAGTTGTAAATATTGTCTACTCTCTCATGCTTCGCACGCCTATAGCACTCTATTTCCTGTGCCTGTCACTTTGTTTATGCACCTTGCACATACCCCAGAGTTGCTAGCACTCAGTGAATATAGCTCACTTTGCTTCCCCTAAGGGTTGAGCCTATTGCACACCATACCTTGCCCCAACACATTATTATTTTATATCAGCTGCACACTCAGCTGAGTTGTGTTACCCACACCATGCCCTGGGAGCATGCTTACATATGTTTTTACTTAGACATATATGGTTTTTACTTTATCAGACCACCTTTTTAACTGACTACCACTGCACTTTACTTCACCAGTATCTATCTACCATTTAACTATGAAGCTATTGATTTGAATCTTGCCTGTCCATTCAAGTTGTATATACCATCTACTCTCTTGTACTTCACATGCTTATAGCACCTCATTTCCTGCACCTGTCACCTCATTCATGCACCTTGTTCTTGCACCTCACACATAGCCCAGAGTTGATAGAACTTGTGGATACTGCTCACTTTGCTTCCCCTAAGGGTTGAGCCTATCACATACTATACCTCACCCTAACACATTTTTATTTTATATCAGCTGCACACTCAGCTGAGTTGTGTTACCCACAACTGGAGCCCACTGCGAGGGGAACAGTCAGCTTACCCACATGCCTATCAACTTTATTCTGCATCCCACATCTCTGCTATATTCCACCTCTCACACTCCTGCTCTATTCTGCTTAATCTGCCTTTTCACTCACCCCTATTCCACCTTTCTCGTGCCTCAGTAGCTCATTTTGAGCCTATCACACACCATACCTCACCCTAACACATTTTTGTTTTATATCAGCTGCACACTCAGCTGAGTTGTGTTACCCACAGTGGTCCATACATGACTCTCAAAATTCACCGTTTGGGTCCTTATAATTATCAGTATTGTTATTTTATCTTTTTCCTTTACTTGTACTTATATCTTCCTCCCTACCTCCCTTCATTGCTGGAGTTATAGCATAGTACTATATGTACAATATGTTCAGTGTTGTATTTCTCCTCAAAATCTCATGGGGACTGTTACGAACTGGCAGAGTTCACAACCGGAACCTTATAGGGGGCTTCTGCGCATGGGCTCTGAGACCAGGGCCCTCCGTGTGCAACAGAAGTTCATAGTGCCACTCAAGAGGCGGGGCTCTCCTTGAGTGGTAATCGTCTGGTCTAGTCAGTTTGACCAACTAGAGCAGAGCTTGTGATAGGGCTAGGCTTGAGTGTGATGAGCAGTCAAGAGTACTTATACACAAGGCGAAGCTTGCTAGGCTTCTAGAGGATTGGGGTCAAGATAAAGGTAGATTAAAGTTAGGGAAAATACAAGAGATGATAGCTAGCTTTATATATGAGTATTCAAGCTGAGCTTGAACTGAATTAGTGGACAAAGACTGAATCAGGAGAACAATGTAAAGTAGTTATAGAATGTGAAGGAACATATGAGAAATAGAGAGAATGTTCTGTGAACCAAAGCAATGGTAATACAAGGCAATGTGGCCATAGGTCCAAAGGGGAAGGGCAAAGGGGAAAACATAGAGTATAGGGGAGGCTCAGGGGTTGAGCTGATCCAATGACTTTGAAGACTGGTCACATGACTTCAAGGACAAGGTCTAGCAATGACTGGCGACAATAAGAATATAGAGTCCGGAGACGGCAAGGTAAAGGAAAATGATAAGGGGCCTGACAAGTATATGTTCTTGTAACAGGGACCCCTTGCTCATGTAATGGGGTCCTTGATATTGCTGGCTAAATCCTCACTGTCTGCATCCCATGAGACTTAGTGAGGACAATTAGTTGAGTTTAACTTTATTTACACCAGTCTAATTGGATGAGTGAACTGCTCAGCAGACTCATCTTTTGGGTCTCCTCAAGACCTTGGGCCTGTCCCAATGCCATCTTTGGCACTTGCCCTATGCATTAGGACCTGTCCCCTTTGCCTTCTTTGGTATATGCCCTGTGCATAGGGCCTGTCCCTATACCATTCTTGGTTGATGCCCAGCACATCTTGTAACCTCCTTTAGTAGAGCACTTGGCCTATGTCTAGTGGGGCTTGAGACAATAGGGTTCTTTGCTCTCCTCACTTGTCTCACTTGTCTTGCTAGGTATGCCAGTAGTCACTGCAGGCATATTCCCATTTTTCTCCAACAAACATCTAAAAAACATTGATTGAGAAGATGGAAATTTCCTCTTATATTGCCTGCCAAAACATTGGAAAAAATCAATTCATGTGTTAAAGATTTTCTGTGCATGGAACATGATACAAAAATTGAACACATTCCTTTGAGGATAATACTGGATTTCCCATCTATTTTCTTTTAAATAGCAGTGAACAATGAGGGTAAATTTCTTATCTGTGTTTTCAAATACACACAAAACATTTGAAAAACATAGTATATTTGGACAAAAATTTAACATTATTGTAAGTTGCTATTTAAAAGACAACAGATAGAAAATCCAGTATTATCCTTAATAGAACATGTCCAATTTTTGTATCATGTTCCATGCACAGAAAATCTTTAACACATGAATTAATTTTTTTCAATGTTTTGACAGACAACATGAGAGGAAATTTCTATCTTCTCAATCAATGTTTTTTGGATGTTTTTTGGAGAAACATGGGAAAATGCCTGCAGTGAGTCTTTATTTTAGATTCTTCTCCCTCATCTCACTTATCTTGCTAGCAAACTTTTTGAGCACCCACCCACCCTTGTACCCCATATGTATTGTATGGTACTGACAAATTGTATCTAGAGGTGGCAGAGGAGAAGGTGGATGTAATGAACTGCACAGAGCAGAGTTATTACTGAAGGTATTCATGGTGAGTGTTGTGGCTTCCATGAAGCAGCATTGTAATTAACCCAGATTATATGGCACTGGATCAGTTCAATTATTTCACACAAAATATGCACACATACAAAGAATTTTCACACAATTGATACACCCTGTACCATTGTTGACCATTGCTGAGACTAGGGCTGTTCACTATATACCATATGATAGGACTTTACAGGGCTGTAATATGGTCACTATACCTGTACCATTGGCTGTTTCAATCTTAAGTTGACAGTATGGGGTATGTGTATAAAGGTCCTGTATTTGGCCATATTTGTACAGCTGTAATCCAACATACATGTATGTAAGAATAGGGGAGCTCAAAGTTGAATGCCCAATGCCCAACCTCATGACTGATATTCAAAATACCCTCAAATAAATAGAGGTAAATACAAAGTATACCTAGTATTACATCATCTCCCTGCACACACTGTTTCAGGGAGGCAGAGAAGTGAGTTAGATCTGTCTCTGCTCCTCTGTCTCATCCTCTGTTCTTCAGACATTTGAACTATGGCACAAGGGAAGAAACAAGCTGTACTGGCAATTCCTGACATTGAGTGGACAATGGATCTCACCTGGGAGCTCCTTACCAGGGCAGGGAAATCAGAGAATAGGAAGACACTCCTTGGGAAAAAGAAGGATGAGGTATTGTTATTTCAGCTATATCTTGACCAATTTGGTAGTGTAGACTTGTACAAGTTATGGTTGTGAGCTCAATCATCAAGCACTGCCAGTGTGATGATTTTCTTATGTAAGATTGATATGGTTTGTAGGTATACTTTGTATTTACATCTATTTATTCAAGGTATTCTGAATATCGGTGTAGAAACTTGACATTCTGTGAGCTCACAATCACTATATTTCATATGCTCTTCAATACTCTTTGATTTCTGGATGAGTCCTGACCATTTCCTTGTTACCTATTTTGAACCTGCCCCTATCTATGTCAGACCTGGTGTGGGTAACATAACTCAGCTGAGTGTGCAGCTGATATAAAATATAATATGTGTTATAATATGTGTTAGGGTGAGGTATGGTGTGCAATAAGGTTGACCCTTAAGGGAAGCAAAGTGAGCAGTATCCATAAGTGCTAACAACTCTGGATAATGTGTGAGGTACAAGAATGAGGTGCTATAGGCATGTGAATGAGGTGACAGGTGTGGGAAATGGGGTGCTATAGGCATGCAAAGCGCAAGAGAGTAGATGGTATATACAACTCAAACAGATGGGTGTTACAATAACATTGTGCCCTATCTTTTTCTTCTATTCTTGGACTTACGGCTGCATTGCCTTGTAGTTATATTTCCACCTTGGCATCTTCCTGTTATGACATCATCTTTCCAGAATGTTCTATCTTCTTATCTCTGACATCATTGTACTATATTTGCTATCACTTACGTGTCCTTTCCTTGATTCCTTTTATAGCAGTCTTTTCTCTTACAAGCCTGCCCTTAACTTCATTCTCATTCACTATATATACTTTTCATGTAATGTTTTAGTTCTGCACTTTAATCTACTTGGTTTAACCTGAAACCTGATCCCTTCTCTTGGGCTTCACAACCCTTGAGTCTGATATCTTGACTTCTACCTTAGAGCACTCCTCTTCAGTAGTCTAAACTCAAGACCTTGAACCTCTCTTGTTTGAGAGTAGAACATTGCTTGATGACTTTGATTGCTCTCTTTTGAGCTTGCATCATTTGATCCATCCAAGTCATAACAATGGGTGAGATTCAGATGCTTAGCTTTATAGTTGGATGGTACTTGGTAGTAGTAAAAAGTAAAGTGCAGTAGATGGTAAAATGTGAAGTAAAAACCACATATGTCTAAGTAAAAACATATGTAAGTGTGCTCCCAGGGCATGGAACCCAATAGGTAGCACTAGGATGATGTAAAATAAGGGTCCATATTGAAATACATATGTAATCATGATATGATAATAAAATAAATGATAAAAGGGGAAATGCACACCTAGGAACTTGGTTGGACATGGGAATAGACACTCAGAGGTCAGGTGCCTTAGGGCACTTAGGCATGGGAAAGCATGCTGTCATGCATGGTATGCAATTCATATCATACCACTTGTATAAGAGAGAGTGATTAGGAAGTTACTTCTCTATTTTTCCTTGATTTATTGTATTGTATTTCTCTCTCTGATTGTCAGTTTTATTCTAGCCTTGTATTTGTAGTGATCATGTGACCTTCTGTTTGTTTCTGATTGTTTGTTTTCATTTGGGTTTTCAGCCACACTTTTTGTTTACTTTTCTTTGTTCAATCTTTCAGCCGCCAGATTATGTCAGCACATCATGTGACTGTAAAATTTTGTGGTTTGTAATTGTATTTGTTTAGCTGTGCTTGGTCATTATTTGGCAGAATGACTCAGAAAGACAATATGACTCATGCTTGGCAGATGACTCACCATTATTTGAAATAGTGAGTCATGCTTTGTAAGATTCTCTGTATTTACATAATGTAAATTAGTCAAAGCTAATTCATCACACTCATTTGGATGATTTGTAAGCCACAATCTTACCAATACAGCTGATGAAATCATGCTTAGTAAGGGGATTCAAAAAGGTATAAAAGGACCTCATTTTTCCCCACTAAAATATAACTTCCCACCTTGATCCCATCTCTCAAAAGTGTGAGATTACATAAGATCCTAAAGTGCAGACCAAGTAGTGCCTTGAAGTAAGCTTACATAAGACATCATCATCTTCCAGAATATTCTATTTATAGTTATACACAGCCTTACAGGGGATTGACTGTATAACCATTGTATTTTGATCATTAAAAGTCATACTCATCACCATCCTTGTGTTAGTTCATTAAAGGGATCTGTTGAAATCAAGGGTTGACTTTCATTATTAAGACATGTGGTTATACACAACCTTACAGGGGTGGTCTGTATAACTATTGTATTATTGCTAACAGTTGTATTCTGTATCAATACAACTCTCGTATTTATCTTAAGAACACATCATTCATATTAACTGTTGTATAACTGCATCATACACAACATATTTAACAGTTCTCAGTCTAGCTACACATACATCATCTTTGACTCTCTCTTTCAATGGAAATTAAGACACAAACTTCAGGAGAACATGACAAAGTTGAAACATTACTTTCATAGGTTGAAACACAACCTACTAGAGTGAAACATACCTACAGAATTATCCAAAACACAGAAAACTTTCCCACAACAATCATATACTATTTAGTGCTGTTGACTAAGACAAGAAGAGGACAACAAACTAAATCCTCCTAAGAACTCACCACATTATCTACCATGAAATAGAAAAGTCATAGACCATGTACTTAAGGACTGGCAAGAAGTCTTCCATGTATAATAGTGTTGTCATTATACACACCATCATAAAAGACCCTTAAGTAGAGGACACCAGGGAGTTGATAGTTTGTGGGTCTGTGCATGGGGTATTCTTGTCACAGTCCTATCATGTCCATTTGCTTCTTTGACCTGTTTTTGAACTTGGTAGATCATGGATAGCAGCATTTGGCAGCCTATTCAAGGTGTCACAGAGTGGCTGAGATATACCTTGCTGCTGAATGGTAGTAAGAACAGAATAAGTAAATAAATGAGTTGAATATCACATTACCTGGAGAATGATATTCTTTTGCAAAGCATGTTGACTGGTGGCAGACATATCAGATAGAATATCTGTCATAGAACTGGTGAAGCCTTAAGTCACTTCAGAAGACCACAGGTTAGCTGAAGACAATCATATACCTTGCAGATCTAATATTAGCTGCATGTGTGTGCATCTGAGTCATCTGTATAGGCTGCAGCACTGAATCTGTATGGAGTGCTATGCTGTATGCCAAGCACCAAAATCTGATTGGCCAGCAAGTCAGGCACATGATGAAAATTTAAAATTGTGTCAGCCAATGAGAATATCTTTCAAGTTTGTCTGTCAAGTTTGTCTCTGGTGCACATGACTAAGCAATTTTATTATAGAAGATGTCTTATTAGTTTGCAGTGTTATTCCACCATGATCCAAGTTTAAGATTGCCCTCAGCACTCATGTACAAAGCTCACAGCTACACAAAAAGCAGAACAATGCAAGCAGTAGGAAGCATTAACTGATGCCATTGACATTGCCAAGTCAGCATATGCCCAGGAAGTTGCTCACATTGCAGAGACATGAATGATGCATATTTTCTCTCTTTCTCTTTGATTTATTCAAGTTAACTGTCTTTTTTAGGTCTCTCAAATGGACACACTGTAGAGACTTATCCCTGACTAGGCTTGTTAGTGACTGTTTTACTCTTTACTTATGTTCGCATTTTTACTGCTTACATAATCATACAATTCTTCACCAGCTAGCAGTATGATTCCCTAGTTGTAATCAGTATTTTCCTCTCTCTCTGAGCCTTGAGCCTGGTCCAGAAACCCTTTAGGGTTGAACACTGTCTACTTAGACATAACAGCTAGGCAGTGAGACCCAACATTATTCAGACTCACCATCTGAATTGTTGTACCTTCAGCATGATCAATTGTTTCTGAGAAGCCATATGCTTCATCAACAATGTGGAGTCAATTCTTGGAACACTTTTGTTAGAGCAAAGCACAAAGAAGCAAATGAAGGTACAAGTTTTATTTATTTTCTACTGAGCTATTACTAACCAACATCTAGACCTTGAAAGGGACAAATGAATCAAGTTCACTCAGTGCATTGCAGACAACAAGACTGAGCTTGTTGATGCCTTACATTCACAGAAAAACAAAACTACAATATACAAGTCCTCAAAGCCCATCAGCAGACAAACTGAATCACACATCCAAATTCCAAGGCAACTAGTCATGCTGTCAATGCATTCTTTGCTTCCATGGATCATGAAGTTTTCACACTTTGACTATATACAAAGCTGATTTTGCTACCTTATAGTGGATGTTTCTTTATGCTCATATGGGTATAGAGGGTTTCTATGTAGTGGTTCAAGGTAGTATTGAAGATCTTTTAGAATCCAAGGTCTTTTTTACTTAGAAGGCTGAAAAGTTTGCAAAGGATATCCTCAATGTGGAGCCATATCATCTAGGTTTGAAACTTAAGTCTTTCATTGTGAGTGGCCTTGATAAGTCTTAATTTTGTTTTGTCATTCCTCAAGCAAGGCCATCCTGTCATTATAATGCATTAATTAGTGCTAGCTACAAGACTAATGTATTGCATTAACTATTGTAACTACCAATACAGCAGAATATAATCTTAGCTAACTCTAACCAACTAATCACTAACATCTAACTGAACTAACCATCTAACTCTCTAACCCTCTAACATCTAACTAACTAACCTCTAGCTAACTAACCACCAACATTAACCTCTAACACTCTAACATATAACCTCCAACTTTCTGACCAAAATCAATAATTATCACAAAGCATTAAAAGTAAATTAAAAATAAATTAAAAGTAATGTAATATTAGCCATTACAATTGTTAATGCAACACCTGTATCTTGTAATTACAATGATAATGCATTATTCCCACAGGGTGAGGTGCTCAAGCTAATGTCTCATGCAGATCAACATACTGCTCCTTGTCAATGACCTTTAAACAAACTGATCAGCAATTGCCACACCATGATTGTTACGACTTGGATGGATCAAATGACAAAAGCTTCAAAAGAGAGCAATCAAGTCGTCAAGGGGTTTCTACTCTCAAACAAGAGAGGTTCAGGTCTTGAGTTCAGACTACCAAAGAGGAGTGCTCTGAGGTAGAAGTCAAGATATCAGACTCAAGGGTTGTGAAGCCCAAGAGAAGGGATCAGGTTTCAGGTTAAACCAAGTAGATTAAAGTGAGTAACTAGGATGTTACATGAGAGGTATATATAGGGATCAAGTATATGGTTAAGGGCAGGCTTGTAAGAGATAAGACTGCTGTAAAAAGAAATCAAGAAAAGACGTGTAAGCAATAGCAAATATAGTACAGTGATGTCAGAGATAAGAGATAAGAGATAGAACATACTAGAATGTTCTATGATGTCATACAAGGGAAATGCCGAGGTGGAGATATAACTACAAGGCAACACAGCCATAAGTCCATGGATAAGAGAAAAAAGATAGGATGCAAATGTTATTGTAACAATGATCCAGGAAAACTCAGTATGTTTTTTTGACTCAATTCATTAAACACACTCATCTCCTACTCCTTAGATTTAATTGCCCTTGAAAACAACATCAAGAGTTCTGTCAAAATGAGTTATACTAACTATGAGCAGAACATAGTTGAACACTGCAGCTTTGTACTTGTCAGCTGGCCATTAGATGGGCCAAATTGAAATCCCTCTAAGGTTGGTGGAAGATCCACAGTAGAAAGTTTGTTGAAGGCACTTCATCAGGGAAGCTGTCACTGGGTAAAGTTAACTAACACAGAACTATATGCAAGAATGAAGGGTAATAGGCAGCAGGCAGCCAGAGGAGAACCTATTTATGTGGCAAAGAAAACAAAGAGTACAGCCTCCTTGAAGCATGGTGGCACAGACATGGTCATATCCTCTGGCTTGAGCTCTTGTGATTCAGATTAGTAGCACATAGTAGTTTTAGATCTTTTGTTTTTGTGAATAGATTGGTACTTAAACATACCATTTTGTTTAAGCTTGTGGAATGTATGTAGGTAAAATCATGTTTAATAAGTATGTAAGGATGGTATGTACAAAGGAACACAAAAGAGCACTCTGAAATCATGAGATTTTGAGGTATATTTTGTGGTTGTCATGTTCAACAACAAGCACAAAAGTTTAGTCATTGTGGGAAACAAGGAGGAAGCTCCAAAAAGTAGCACTATCACATTACAGGTACCTGACATCAGCTCTTATTTTATCTACCAATTATATCATGTTATTTAGCAAAACTTCCTCCCCAAGTCAGTGCTGAGTGCTGCAGAAATCACTGACATACTGCAGCATAGGATTTCCCCCCTAGTTAGTGACAAACATCACATCACATGTTTCTTACTAATAAGTGATGTTTATGGTGACACACAGGTGCTCACTTGCTGGACCCATCATGGAAGACACTCATTTGGGGTGCACCTCTGGTAGACAATATCAGGAGGCTCTGCAATTTGGTTTCTGCAGGTCTTTGGATTTCTGTTTCTGTTTCCTCTACAGATAATATCATGGGTAAGTTATAGTTATCAAAAGTACAATAATATTAATGACATATTAATGGTTCTCAATGTTGAATGTTACAAATACTTTCACAGCAAAAATTTACAATTTGCATGTTGCTGGTATGGCAGGTTTCAAACTCCGACCTGCCCTGCCAGTGGTAAGTATGCTTGACATCATCATCGCCAGCCTGAAGCTGATAAAGCCTTAATCCAATCCCTAATTGCTGTTGTTAGGCACACCCAAGATCATGTCATGCTCCAATCAGAGAGGTTGGGGTGGAGGTGTCCAGGCCAATGCACCTGCTAGTACAGACACTGGGAAGAAGTGTACCATTCACTGGGAGGGGGTCCGTAGTGCTTGTACTGAACATTTACTTGCCTGGTGCAAGGAAAATGATGATGCATGCATCAAACTCTTCTTTGATTCAGCAAAGGATGCCAAGGAGCAAGGTCAGAGGAAGAAGCAAAGTGGTAGTTCAAGAGATGTTGTCTATTCACAGGTTGCACATGCAGTATTTTTGAATGATGAGGATCCAGAGGTTCAACAACTCTTCAAAGAGGACCCTAAGGCCTTTATCAAACCAGTTTCAACTCATTTCGGCATGTAAGTATTCATCTTTTGCATCATCTATCTTTTACTAGAATTGCTGATAAGATGTTTAAGACTCAGAAAAAATACAACAAGTTCAACAAGGACCTCAAGCAGTCAGGAGCAGAAAAGACATATGCAGAGCTTCAAGAGGATCCAAAGATGAAATCATTGATTGGTAAGTTTTAGCTACATTGATCTGTGCATATCTTAACCATCTTTCTGTTCAGATACAAAGCTTGAAAAATTTCCCTGGTGGCCTGAGCTTCATGGCTGGTGGACCAACCCAGCCATTCAACTATGCCTTCTCTACTGCCAATATGGGACAAGACTTTGCATCTGCCACATTGGATCATTTTAATATTCAATCCACACAACCAAAACCAGCTACAGCTGATGATGGCACTCACACCGATAATGACCCTGAAGAAGGAGAAATAGTTGAGATCGATACTCACACTATGGATGATGGTGTTGTGGACATGACAGATGATATGATCATTGACCAGCCCCACATGAATTCATGCGAACTATCACCTTTGGACCATGGTACTATCAACACACCTAATTCATTCTCACTTATTCTATTGCCTTGGTGGTACCAACAACCACAGCCCCCTCCCATCTCAATTTCTGATGTGCTTGGCCCAGGAGTAGTATCATTGAACTCTCCTGAGCACTCACCAGTAATCAATAAAAATGCCCCTGATAATTCACTCTCTTTTTTTTCCGATCTCAAGGAGTCTTCACCTAGCTGTCAGTCTACACCTATTGACTCGGAAGACTCAGACATTGGTGCCAGCTGAGCACTACAGTCTTTCCATGTCAGCTGACTTAAAGGAAGCCATGAAAGTTCACCTTCTCTTGCTGCACAGTCTCATCCATCTTCTCAGAGCACATCACCTCAGTTTAGCCGTCCTCCCTCCTCATCACGCAAATGCCCTGGCAGCAGTGTTCTTGACCAGTCTGTAGAAAGGATGTCACAAACAGCAGAGTCTTTAATGCTGCACCTTGATAGCAAATGCGAGGGTCGTGCCAAGCATGAACACTTTAAGCACATGAAACTCAAGAGTGAAGTCTGGGCTTGTGATCTCAAGGTCCACAGTGCTTGTGATGAGCGGGAGCATGCAATGTGTCTTGCTCAACAAGACCACATCCAGCAACAGGAGAGGATTAATCAGCAAATGGAGTTTGCCAAAATTGAACTTGAGCTGTCTCATGCACATCGAGAAGAGGAGGAGGCTCAGATTTATCACATTGCTATGGAGCGTGGTCTTGATCAAAGCTGAAGTACTAGGTCCGTACTATGACACTATGATACTAATTGTTAAGCAATGCAAATGGTCCTCACTCAAGAAAATCTGAAGTGTTAGTACACACAACAAATGCTACAGGTTTGGGACAAGTGCTTTTTATTTACTGAGCTCAAGTGCAAATTTCCCTCATTGGGTACTAAAGAGGATGAAGAGCTTCTACTTGACAAAAAGATATGTACATTCTAATTCCTGGATGCCAATGAGGAAAGCAACTGTGTCTTTAATGTGTTGCGAAAATCCTGCCCCACACTTCCAATATAAGTCTGATCACCTATCACACCACCCTCTTGTTGATCATCCTCTCCATCAGTTTGCCTTGGCCTCCGAGGTTGTTCGTAGAAGTGCACACCCAAGTCCACATAATTCAATTTTTCCTTGATTTCAATGATTAAATTGTGCAGAATCAAGCATGAACAGATCCACATGTTTGCATAGTCAAGGTCCTTCTGACTTTGGATTGGGATGCGAAGCTCCTGCAGTGATTGGAACTGGCCCTTGATAGAGCCAAAAAAATGCTCTGAACAAACATGAACCTAGACATTTGGTAAGGACTATGAACATGTATTGTGATCCATACTCACTGATGACAGGTTTTGATTGAATGTCTTTTGATCCTCTGTCAAACTCCCTCCTGGTGGTCATTTATATGGTGGCACACACCAGGTTTGTGCAGCATATGCCAAGTCTGCCCACAACCACTCTCCTGCACCAAAAAACATCTCAGGGTGCTGGGAAACTCATGTTTGTGCAAATACATTTGAGTCATGGAGACTCCCAGGTACACTGATGACATAGTCCACAATATGAAGGTTATGAGAAAATATGACAACCTTTTTAACTGTAAGTCACTGTGTTGTGCACTGAACCAATACTTACCTGGGCTATTAGAGAGCAGTCCAAATTCTTGTCAAAGAAACCTTCCCCATGCCAACCAGGTTTCTCATGTAGAGGGGATGGAGTCCCATCTACACAAAGGAAGCCTCCATGCCATTCATGACATGTCTTGTGTTCAATGTAAGCTTTCACCCACTCTTGTTCAATTTGATCCTCATGGTCAAGCAGATCAAAATGAATTGCCTGGTCATGAAGTTGCAAGATTGCAATCATCACCCATTTGTAGCAGTTGTAGACAGTCCCCACAGACACTCCAGCCCAGTCAGATATATCTTCAGTAGTTGCAGCATTGCCATAATGGCCAACACCATTTAAAAACATGGTGAGCTGGACTGCAGGAGGGAGTTGGGGGTTATTTGAGTGGTTATAGAAAACAGGGTGTTCTTGAATGAGTTTCATGAGTTCATCAAACACATCTGCCTCAACACAAAGCTTGCAGCAAAATTTATCAGGTGAGAATAGAGCCCACTCCTGCAGCAAGTGTAACTGAGGTGCATGATTCAGATGTGGATGGACATTAAGTACTCAACACTTCTCCACCTCATCATGCAGTGCACCGATTGCATCAACGAACTGGGTAAAGACCTGTTCACACATGTCCGGGATGTTATGCAATAGGGATTTGGAGTATGCTGTCGAAAGTGATACTAGAGAGCTGATTGACAAGGCAGATGTAATTGACAATGTTGGGGACTCAGGCCACATTGGCAATGCAGTCCATATACTGATATCTGAGTTGCTATGGCTGCTCTCTGATTCCTTATCAGAGTCTGAGTCTTCATCAAGTAGTTGATCTATCATAAACTCGATTAGTTCCATATACTGCACAATGGTAAGGTCATCTCTGGTTTGTTTGAGGCTGCGAAGCAGCTTCTTTCAATCTGATTCACGGGGCATATCAATGGAGTTGCAGACAAGTTGCAGAACACTATAGCAGATCATGCAGATGGTAGGGTTTATTTGTCAGTGTCAGAGCTTCAATTACTACCGGCAACTCGCAAACTTTTGACGTTTCCAAGATTCTACAACATCAACTTTGATAACCACTATTCCCACAGCAAGGTATAACATGATAATCAAATAGTAGATCACTTAGCACATACATATATGAACACTCTCGTTCGATCCAGCTCCTTTCATAAAACTGGATAGTACGAAAAACCAAAATCAAGAAATCAAGACGAATAGCGAATCACGTTCATGTTGACGTATTGACGCAACGTCTCATGCACAACCTCTACACACTAGCGCAGGCCGACGATGCCACCAATGGAAGAGTAGATCTCCAGCCAGCGCAAGTCTGGAGAGACGGTGCTGAAAGCCTGTTGCAAAGACAAATCAAATTGAGCCCTTGATCAAACAACCCCATCACTCACCCGCCTCAGCCACAGTCAGACTTCAATGCCCATCTTCTTCAGACCCTCCTTGGCGGCCTCATTTCGGGCGGCCTTCTTCGTCCCACCTTGTCCGCGGCCATAAACTTCACCGTCTACTTCACACTTGACGATCCAAATTGGGGTCGTCTTCGTGCCTTCGCC
>QLOO01000927.1:0-14127 GCA_003313855.1 Suillus sp. MG131 | reverse complement strand
GTGTACGTACAGAAGGTCCAAACAATTGCTCCGCCTGCCATACGAAACGACCAAATCTAAGACGCATGAGACATTCTAGAGTGTTGAACTCCAGCATGTCGCCCTCCTCCTCGGTGTTGGAATGCCACAAAATATTCTGTTGCACCAGAACCAAGATAGCTGCGCGTACTGTGCGCGGTTTCATCATTGTGTAACGAACGAGGTGGGCAAGGGAAAGTCTTCCCCGCGTGAGCAGTGCAGATGCAACATTCTGATAAACCATTCAGGTATGAATAAACTTCTGGTGCTGGTGAAAACCACACATAAACTCACCGCTGTTAATAGACCAAAGTGTGACCGGACAATCTGAACACACAGGCGGGAAGTCTCAGCATCCGCCATTACTGAGTACTGAGTGCTGTAACTTGGTCAAGAACTAGAAGACGCTCTGGAAAGCGCCGGGTTTCTATATCGGTGTATATCGGTGTTGTAAGATCAGAACGAAAATAAATATGTCCAAAAAATTATGTAATGATATAATTACATAAATAAATTTGGACTGAACTGGCATAGCACATTGATAGTGTGTTCTGGGGATGAGTCTATTGGCTTCTCAACTGCTTGAACTTTCGACGTGGATCTTGCCGAACAAAAACCAAGAATAAGCAGCATTTGCATCGAGAACGAAGTCGGGCGCTACTAATAGCAAACTAGCTAGTAGTGTAGCTACAGATACGGCATTGCGTGGCCAGCGAAATGAAACAAAACTCAGACATGATCAATAATATTGCACTGAACATTCAACCTTTGTGATCCATTGGCACCACCGCACAAAATGTTTACTGCTTTGAGTTGACCTCGTCATGCTTCTCCTGAAGCTTGGCCTGATGTTCACAGTCAGAATGCCATCAAGCGATGGAAATACTGGTAACTTACAAGCTCCTGCTTCTTCGCCTCAATCTACAGAACTGAGTTAAGGAATGAACAATTGAAATTCTTGTTGTGCACACCTCAGCTTTCAGCTTGCGCAGTAGCTCCGCCTCGTGCCTACGAGCGTACTCGTCTGTGAATGACAACCAATGAGCGCGACAACCACACTGGATTTACCACAGTCAAACGTACCTTCATGAGCTTTCTCCTTTTTCCTGTAGTTGAACGAGGTTAGATACACGTCCCTTGTACTGCAGGAGTCTGCACATACGAGAACCCCTTGCTTTGAGCAACGCTGCCTTCTTTGACACTTGAGGTGTAACCCCTTAAGAGGACGAGTCGGGTAAGTGGGACACGGCGGGTAATAACGGTGAGCATCGTGGATTCGTGATATATGGATCGTTTGCACTGGAATAAGTACTTGACTCAACACGTGACTCTCAAACAACAGGGAGCAACACCGCGTAACGTCACGCTCCATCCTCTTTTCTAGCCATGTCGTCTATGAAATTCCTCAGACAAGCGGTGAGCTCTTAGCTCAGATCAATATTTTTGTGGTATAGAGATTTATGTGTGCATCGACAGGCCCGCTTTGCACGGACCTTCTCTATGACGTCCGTTGCTCGTAAAGGTTTGTTCCGCATTTCGCCGACTGGCACATGAAGACAATGGATTGACGAAGTCTTTCGGCAGACCTTGTCCAAGAACTCTATGTCAAGGAGCTAAAGGCTTACAAGCCCCCTGCTGCAGTTCGTTCTTTTCAGCAACGTCTGACTCATTTTATTCCAGTAACTCATACATATATCCTCTAGGCAAAAGATGCACATATTGGCGTTGTCAAGATTTTCTCACTGCCCGCCATCCCAAAACCCCCCACTCTTCCCGTGGACCTCGCTGCCGAGCTGACTGCATATGACGCGACAGAGCCCACAAAAGCCGAGGCAGAGGTCACGAGCTCAAGTTCGCATGTAGGAGAGGATGTGGGTAAGGGTGCGGATGCATTCCTTGGATTCTTGGAGGCAGACGTGAAGCAGGCAGAGGTTCACCATTGAGTCGAGGATACCTCACCTTCTAACTAGGAATGCATGACAACTAGATTTATCCTGCGAGTGTTAGGCGAATCCTGAACAGATCTAGACTCCATTATGCATGCTCCGGTCAGAATTCACCGAGATTTGCGAGGTCCCATCCCGTGTCGATGATGATGTTCTCTTTCCCGAAAGTCTATGAGCAGTAGTTGTTATGCGGAGTGTTATGATTGTACAGATGTCGACTTTCGACGAAAATTATACAAGATTATACTGGCGTACTATCAGCGTCATGTCATGAAATCAGGTGCTTGCTCGTAGGGAAGCTCGGAGCAAAAATGGAACGTAGTCATTAGAGGTCAAACAGACCATCTAGAACATAACCCCACGTGCCCATTCCCAGTTTCCACCAAATGGTACTATCCTTCAACGCCAGCTCCCACCTCGCTCTGAGCCGACAGCTCGACCGAATATGCTGTAAAAGTGAGTCACGAGAAAATGGGATGGTGAACTGAAAGAACGGGAGACATGATGGAAACCTGAAAAACGGTACTTAGCCTACAGTCGTAATTTTGATGTTCGAGTTGCGCGCGTGGGAGTCCATGAGAATGAAAAAAAGACTGATAAGTTATACCTGCCAGGGGCAGGCAAGGAAGTTGAGCGGTAGTAGCAGTGTAGGGGCGCGGGGAAAGAATGGCGGCGATGAGGGGCGCCAACGCCGTCTCAGTACATGCGAGCTCGTTTTTCTTCAATACACAGTGATCAGTAAAGCAAATGTAAAAAGCAAACCTGAAACATACCAGGTGAACTATGAGGTGTGCCAGCTTCAAGTTCACCTTCTTCGGGGTCAATGGCATCGTGACGACGTTTTGCAGATGAGTTGCTGGACAGAGTCACAGAACTTTCATTGGACACAGCATCGCCAGGATCTAGCCATTCATCATCAATTTCGCCATCGCCATCTAATTCGTCATCCCAATTATCCCATTCCCCTTCCAATACAGGGAAAGTCTGTCCGCCACCCTCTTCTGCGGGGTTAGCATTGGTGTGAGAGGAAGAACGATCTAGCTCAAAATCTAGGTCATAGGTCAGCGCAGTCCTACACAAAGAACCAGCCACCATACCAGCCTCGCGTTCAAGCATGGAAAGTAGATTGAAATCCGACTCATCTGTTGGAAACTGCGTTGATGATTCGGGCTGATCTGTGTCCTGATCTATAATAGGATCTAATTGGCATGTCAGTAAACAATATCAAGTAACGAAATACTCGGACAGACCTTTGTCAGTGCCATGGCTGCTCTTCTCTTCTTCGAAAGATTCATATGATGGTAAACGATCTCCTCGGTCTAGCGCAAAGTCAGAATACGAGTATATTCAATAAAACAACACTGCCCACCACTCGAAACGCCATCTTTCGTTTCTGATCTCTGAGTAGAATCGGAGTCAATCTGTTGTACCTGTGGTACCGGCGTAGTCTCTTCTTCATGACGGTCAGACACAGACAAAATCGCCTGTGACTCTTCTGCTGTAGTCGATACAGCCTCCGTTTCGCTCTCTTCATAACCCACCGTTTGATCATATCCGAATTCTGTGTGTGTGCCGTCCTCTTCGGGGAAATCTTCATATATATCGCCATGCTCTCCTGGCTGCATGTAATCCTGGTACTCAGTCTCCTCCCCTCCAAACTGCACATCGATGATTGCAGTAACGTTCGGATCCGCTGTCTGGCGTACGGCAGCAGTGTCATGGTCGCCCTCACCCTCTTCCTGATACTCTGTGCCGACATTCTTGCCTTCATAATTATCCTCTTCTTCAAGCTCGCCACTAACGCTGAGGTAGGCGACATCTGCCACAGCCTGTGGGATAAAAGCCACGTCCGTTGCGAGGGCATCGTCACCCTGAAGCTGATCTAGAGAAACTTTCGGTTCTTGAACGCTTTCCGCTCTATCGAGATCCTTCTGGTCGTCAAGAAGTGCTTCGTGTTGGACCGCTTCCTTGAGGTGATCTGCGTCTTCTTCCTCGTGATGATCTGCATCCTCTTCCTCGTGATGATCTGCATCTTCTTCCTTGTGATGGCTTATAACATCTTCGTGAGGCTGTGCAACGGGTTGGACTTCTTCCTCATGGTGATCTGCTTCTGGCGCGGCCTCGTGTTGCACTGCAGGGACGTATCCTACAACAGCGTTTAAAAATATTTTCGACTTTGTTAAAAGGAATACAAACCTTCTGCTGCAACATTTTCAGCAGCGCCTGCGGCCAGGTCAAGCCGAGAAATCTGTTCTTGAAGTAAACGGTAACGTAAAATAAACCTAGGTATCGCCGAACGCAGATGGATGCGAAGAGGGCCCGTAAAATCAGAACCATCGTGCAGCACATTCAGATCATGCAAACTGATTTCCTGTGCGTAAACATTGTCCTACATGAAAATTAGCGCTTATCCTGCGCAAAACAAAAAAAAACACCCACCTCCAACACAGCGAGCTGAAGATCGTACGCGTCCATTACCAACTCTCCCTCAAGAGAGTCAGGAATTCTTGAAATGACTTCATCCTGCCGAAGTGCTTCGAATACGCAACTAAGGGGCTCATAGTACAATGTCGGCCGATTCTCCAGCAGTAGCGAATACGCCTGCTGCTTACTAGCTCCTGCAGACGGACTACGGGACCCACGTTCCACTAGAGGCTGGTTGAATAAACAGTATTCTGGAACTTCAGAGGAGCCGATGGACAGAAAAACAGCGGGTGGCGGGTCAATGTAGACGCCATCAGATATTTCATGCGGATCATTGGCATTGTTTGCCTCTTCGTGAAGGCCCTCCGGGTGGGTTTCACCCTGAGGCTGCGCGTTATCATCAGATGGGACATCTGAGTGGTAGAACTTCTCAGAGTGCTCTTCAACTTGTGGTTGAAGCGTGGGTTCTGCCTCCGCAGGCTGAACAGACGATTCTGCCCTATCAGTTGTTTCCGAAACCAGAACATCTGCATATTTTTCTGTACCGTACGGATCCGCCGGAGCCACAGAAGGTACGTTTGACTCTGCCGCCGTTCGGTCGGCAGTAGCGGTAAGATGAAGGGGATCCGATTCCGATAGTTGCTCAAGTGTTAGAGCGAGAGGCTCCTCTTCTTGCAGAGCACTAAAGTCTGCGTCTTCAGCTACAGGATGATTGCTTTCCACCGGGCGATCTGTGGTAGATGCGTCGTGTTCAACAGAAATGGTGGCTAGCTGGGGGGTGAACTGATCCGAGAAAGGGACAGGGGAGGAAAGTAATGGTATCTCCGGGTTAATTATCAGGGACGGTAATGGGTTTGAATCAGGTATGGGCTGAGGTGAGCGAGCGCCAGAAGCGTCGTAGACTTCTACATCGAGCAGCTCATGGTGATAATGGCCTTCGTTGAATTCTTCCGTCTCATCAGCCATCTCATACTCTGCATTGCCATCATAGTATGTCTCCATGTCGACTTCAACATCCTCCTGGTTATAAGTCGTGTGATGACCATCGTGGTCCATGGATAACTCCACAAAAAATTCTTGCGCAGCTGCTGGGTTCATTGGAACATCGATTTCGGTCGCAAAGTCGTGCATTGGTGCATCCAATGGCTCAGGAAATGGTGAGACTGACATTGCAAGTGCAAGGCCAATAGCAGGGTCAAGGTCAAGAACAAGGTGCACGATGCGCAAAGCTTATTCATCCGCACATGGTCCGTGCATGGCACGTGACATGTCATCTTCAAATCGTGTACCGCGACGTCTCCTGAATCGTTCCAGAAATGAGTTCAGACAGATTGTCAGCGAGTCATGCCGCAGACATGGAAATTATGATGCGACGAGGAATGACCAAAGGATATGAAATATTCTCTTTACTCACTCCACCGGTATACGCTGCTTTTGTGCTCATGCGGAAAGGCAAAGGTCACTTCACTGTCAATCGGTTCCTTCGCGCAACGTGGGTAGGTGGTGCAGTAGGTACGCAAGCACAATGATGACGCCTTTAACTCCTGTTAATACTAAGAATCTCACTCTCCAGGATGCGCAGGAGGGGGCGTGCTCGAGTATACTCGCTCGTCCAGGGCCAGTGAAGCCACTATGAGGAACCGGCGCCTGCAACACGCTTATGATGTATGTTCAATTATTGTGAATGCTACTTAAAGTTGAGGTTACTTTCCAGACTGCTTCATTACGTGCCGACGACCACTCTACTATTGGCGCGATATTGTTTGCGGTGCTAACGCCTGCAATTCTTTGGAAGAGAGCGAGCACAGTGAACTGTGAGCAACATATTTAACAAGTGATATGCTAGTGCATGACCTCCGGCAGTGGTGATGGGTGGCGCTGGGATTGGTTCTGCTATTGGGCTCCTAACACATTATGGACGGACAGTAACAGGGGATATCACACCAGATGCACAAATTTCCGAGATTCCCATTGAATCATCATGAACATTATTTCCTCTATCGGACAATTGAAGGCTTGGTCGAACAGGTGGCCAGAGACGCCCGCCAGTACTACAATATAGCAGTCCTTGAAGCTTGACGCCCCAAAACACGCAATTATACATTACCTTAGCAGATCGTGGATTCATGGACATCATACCGTACTTGGCTGATATATGCAGTCGCTTCATCCTCCAATTACGGGATGATCAACAGTACCCATGTTGCTTCAGGCCTCAGTACTCAGTACTCAGCCTTGCTCCCCTCATGAGCCACGCTATTCATGGACTCTCGTGCGGATCAATGCTGTCAATGTGGTGCGCCTGGGAACGTGCCTGCTTTGGCCCTACTGCCTGCTGCCACAGCTTGGAGCGCGACTTGGTATTTGTGGCTGTCCTCTTTTGGGTATTCGCACGCGAAAAGGGTTACTATAGCGGCACTGTCGGTCGCGGTGCTTAATGTCAATGTAGAGTTGTTGTATACCGTGTTCGGTCGAATCATCCAACCGGGAGCGCAGGATATCAGCTTATGCCACGAGAAGTGGTGATTACACTGGCAACTGATCCGCCCTGCTCAACGCGAGTCACCCACTGAACCCAGTCTTAAGCATCGAAAGAAAACAGCACGCCCAAATCGTTGAACCTGCGGGTCACCATCACACTGCATGTCAGGTTGACAACCTGAACCACGAAATGCGCATATGGAAAGACACAGCAATTGGCGAAGCGCATCAGGTTGACACAGCAGCCTGGATGACATCAACCGTTCCGCGGAACGGCTAGCAACTATGGAGCTAACGTCTACTGTCGGGTCGGTAAGGATAGCGGAGAGGTGATTGTAAATATATCCGGCCCAGAAGTGGCATGCTTCATCATAGTGAGCTTGTCGTCACTGTACATGAACAGGAATAAACTAAGCAACTTGCGACAAAAGAGTAAAATATTCAAGCTAGGCGCAGCGGCGTATACAAAGATCACCGTCGTCGGGCAAGCGAGAAAAGACCTGCGCAAGCAGCGCCCGCGATAAAGCTCAGCGTCATAACAAAAACGCCAGGGGGCATGAGGTTTGGTTTGGCTTCATACGTCTGACGGGATGGCCTGACTCCTAGTTCGCCAGGAGATGGGACTGCATTCTTCTCCCAGCCGTCATCGAGAAGCTTCCTTATCATCTGATCGTCTAATAGAGCAAGCTCCTCCATTTCCCAAGAAGTGCAGACATCAATCATCCACCGCATCCGTCTCTTCCCAATAGCACCGCCCACACCGGGGGCTCTCTCCTTCAACTTCACTCTCAGTTCACCCACCCTGGTGATTGCATCTCCGGCGTGCTCTGGAAGGCTTTGCTCGATCTTCCTCCGTATGATATTGGCCAGTTTAGGGCTATTCCCATTTGTCGAGATCATAATTTGAAGAGGGCCGTCACGGATTTGAGAGCCAAAATAAAAGTCGCATGACTCCGGGATATCAGCCACGTTAACGGGAATCTTGAGTTCCCTGCATAGGCAACAAATGACACGAGACTGTGCCACATCGTCAATTGCCGTTAATACAAGATCAACGTTGGCTAAGTCTTCCACACCGCCGAAAAGGCGGTCATGGTACGTGATATTGTAAGATCCATTGAGGAAAGACTTGGTAAGAGTGTGCAGTCCGTGGCTTGGACTGATAAGCGTCACGCGAGCGTCGGCAGCTAACACAGATTCGACGCGACCAGAAGCGACGTCACCACCGCCAACGATGAGTACATGTTTTCCTTTTAGTTGCCAGGCCAGCAACAGAGAACCACCACCCAGGTGAGACATGACTGAATGTCAAATCAGTAAAAATGATTGATGGGCCTGCTGCGCAAAATATGATGGTGATAAGGAGCCGGTCAGTTATACGGAAAGGAGCTTACGGAGAGGAGAACTCGTGAGAGCTGATGGCCGTTGCAGTGAATGAGCGTCTATGATTGTGCAGCTGCAGCGTGGTGTACAAAGTTTGTTCTTGTGTTTGTCATGGAGACTGAAATTGATTGTCCACAGAAGGACAGTGCTTCAATTAGTGTCCTTACAGGGCTTCCACAGGACCATTCCACTGCCCTCCCATAGCCTTCCATGAGTCCTCCTTGATACTACTGTCGGCTTTTTCTCATCTCGAACTGCCCTGTATTCCTGTATAGCCGCATCAAATTTGATCATCATCATTTACTTGTTTCAGCAGCATCGCCATCTGCATACTACACATACATATTGTGAGTAAAATTCTGTGATCTACAACCTCTGCTTCACAGAGCGCTCACTACTTCTTTTTTCGTTCTTTACCTGCTGTGCAGAAGCTTGACGTTGATCGTCGTTTGACCAGTTCTTGGCATAGAGCTCTAGCCAGGTGCTATCGTTCCTCTACTCTCCGGAAGAGCACCATCTCCATCAACTTGATCCAGCCCACAAGCCAGCCCATTCATTAGGACGTCTGTTGTCTCGATTCTCCGACGCTCTTCTACACTCTCTCCATCTAGTTCCATTATCCAGGCAAAACAATCATGTTATCGAAGAAATTGATTGGAGCATGGGCATTCTTTGATACATGTCTCATGGCCGCTGGTGTCCTCTCGCTCACCTTGTCCATCGTATGGCGTCAGCCCAACCTTTTGTTGAACTTGACGTTTACTGGTATGGACTTGACTGGCAAGTGTTCCATGTACCTCTATGTATGATATCCCTCTGAAAATGACGCCTGTAGCTGGCAGCGTGCTTGGTATAACTCTCCTAGCCACATTTGTTCTGTCACTGCTTGTTATTATACAACGTGGGACCCTCGGCTTGAAGATTCTCAATTGGGTACTTCTTGCAAACGGCATTATCATCCTGTTCGTCGGCACATACACATGGGTCTTCACGTTACATGAACGGAATAATTATCATGCTATATTTGGGCAACAGAGCAACGAGACCAAGATTCTGATCCAGGATATGGTGCGTTCCAATCGGACCTGCGACTCATGGGTTATGTTGATCTCCTTATTTTTATATAGCTCAAGTGCTGTGGTTACTTCAACGCTGCTGATGAGGTTGCGTTTGGAGGCACTACCTGCCTCAATCAGGCCGCTGCAACTGCTTTGAACAATTTTTGTGTCACACCCATTACGAAGTTTGCAGATTCGACACTGAACAACGTTTTCAGGTATTTTTCCATTGTTATTTTCTCACAAACAGAACTCTTATACCCCCTGTAGCACTGTTGACGGTTTCATGGCAATTGTGATTGGTTTTTTCCTGGCAAATATGTGCGTTATCAAGAAGGTAAGCTATTGTTTTGTCTTAGCAACTGGCCGCATTGCTGATCTTTTTCCCTCTCAACCAGAGGCAGGAGTTCGAGCGCTTTGAAAAGATTGACTCGAAACGTGGTGGGCACAGTTTTATTTAAAGTGCATTGCTACCGCTCTCCCAATGTTATCAATCAATCCGCCCTGTTCGTTCACACAATCAAGGTTCACCCGTAGTCTGTGACTGCGGATGACATTCGATGCTTTTTTTTTCTTTAATTCGAGGACATTGTTCCTATTGATTTCATTTGTTTCACTGGTCTTGGATACTAGCCTACCTAAAGAAGAAGGAAACACAGTTGTTTAGGTCTTGAATGCGGACTGCCCTTTAAGCCTTTCGTTTGTACTGGACCAACTGTTGTAACTATCAAGGTGTTTGATAATGAATGGGTTTTCAATGGTTCGGAACAAGATCTGGCCGTGTAATCGTGAACCGTGTTTGCTAATCAAGAACCTCGATGCATCACCATACCATAGTCATGCTCTCTGAACCGTACACAAGAGCTTCAACCTGTTAACGTCATCCATGCCTAGGACTCGCAAAAAGAAGATTCCTGTAACCAACACTGACAAAGCGAGCTCATCCAGCACCCCCACCTCAAGCCGCACGGTCATACGACGGTTTCATGTCCTGCTGAAAAAACAGGGACAGCTTAAAAATAGCTCTTCTGCCAATGCTGAAGCACTCGGGGAAATAGAACGCGAGATCGACGAGCTGGGAGGATTAGCGGCCTATCAGCGTATGTCGAGTATTGGGCAGGGGAATGACCGCGGTGGCGGAAGTGAGAAAGTGCTCATACAGTGGCTGATTGATATGGGACTTCGGAAGAGGGAAGCCAAAGGGAAGCTGAGGTATTTAAGAGCCGCGTCTCTGTTGGAGCAAATGAACTAATTCTGACACATCTATGATAAACAGACTTCTGGAAGTTGGTGCTCTAAAACCTGACAACTATCGAACATGCATGTCATGGATAGATACCACACCCATGGACCTGCGCAGCCGCCATCCATCTATTGTAGAGCAGGATTTTCTGTTGATGGACGAGGATGAGAATCGAGGCAAGTGGGATATCATCAGCCTGAGCTTGGTCGTGAACTTCGTTCCGGACCCGAGAGATCGAGGTATATATGCATGCGCGATGTTCATGCTACCCGCAATTTGACCCTACCTTTTAGGGCGAATGTTATGTCTTGCGCACTCTATGTTAGCCCCAGACGGCCTACTCTTCCTTGCGGTGAGCAACTGACTTGGTTCACAAGTCTTTAGCGCATGCATACATGAAGGCTAACCTGGTCCTCTTACTAGCTTCCGCTCCCGTGCGTGGAGAATTCACGATACCTGACATTTGATAATCTTCAGTCTCTCATGAACGCCCTCGGATTTACCGAGGTCCAGCGAAAGTGGAGAAAGGGCGGGAAAATGGCGTATTGGCTGTATAGAAAAAGTGAGAGCCAACATAAGCCTCTCGACGAATATCGTAAGAAGAATGTCTGTAGGCAAGGTGATAGAAATAACTTTGTAATCCTATTGCCATGACCATAGCACTCTTGCTGAAGGCCGCGTGATAAAAGTTCGAACTCATTGGTCCACTGTGTCCACGTACTCACTGGTAAAGCATGCACAATCGTCCCACTCGATAAATATTCTGCCAACTGGCATATCCTAAGGGATGTACAAGAATGGTATTCACGCTATTGCATTCTTCTCAGCCACCGCCTTCCCCTCCAACCAGCCTTGCTCCCAACTGTGCTTCCGAGCTGAGACAAGTGACTTGAACCATGTATTTACTGTGTCCCACCTTTCCTCTATGTCCTGAAGCTCCACACTTCCTTGCGCGCAATGATTTATGCGAATTGCATTAGGAATCAACGAAGACAGCACTACCGTGACGTTTATAGGATCGCTGATGGGGGATGCACCAACGGAAAAGTTTCTGATATTAGGGTTGACGGCATCAGCTTGGAGCACATCTGTGAAGTCACTTTTGAAAGTGGCGCTGAAAAAAATTCCCAGAGAGGAGAGCTGACGGCAGTGTTTTAAGAGAGATACAACTCCATCAAAAGTTGCCCGCGGGGCAATGAGCCAGCGACCTTTGTCGCCCAGGTAGAGGTCTTGTAGGTTTGGACATGACACAGCCATCTCTTCAAGGAAGGCATCATCAATATGCGAGGTGCATAAATCCGCAAGGTTTAAGTAGTTGAGTCCCTTGAATGATACGAGTGGACGCAACATGATAGAGCTGAGAATGATTGACTTGTTGTGTTGTATCGTTTTCACGAGCCCCAGCTCTAGAAGTTCCCCTGGATTCCTAAAGCACGCTTTTAGGCGCGAGAAGAAAAGTTCAGGAAACATTCCATCATAGCGCTCGCAGAAAAGGTGCAGACGTTGAGTCGAGAAATTGATGTTTTGGATGAATGTATAGAAAGATGAGGGTGAAGGTATTGAGATCTTCATCACAGCACGGGGGGAGCAAAATTCTAACACCGGGGAGCTGGAATCTAAAATAGAAAAATGCAAAGCTTGAAGCGTTTGCAAAGAGCCAGCGTGCGTCAAAGCATGTTCATCCAAAGGGCCAACCTGCAACACTTGGAGCCTATTCCAACCCACGACTGCCTCGCTGATCGCTTGCATCGACGCATCCTCTGCATCAGCGCATGTGAATTCCTTGAGAAAAGGACACGATGGTGCAAGCGATGCAATAGCGGCACACTTGCGGACACTCCATGAGATGGGCGAAAAGCTAAGGGCCGTCAAAGTGGGCCCGCAGAAACGACGCAAGAAAGGGAAGAAGTCTTCACGATCCGACAGCCAATTCAACTTTGTAAGGTTCGGAAGGATGGGTCCCGGAACAGGAAAACAACTCAGAAGTTGCATGGTACTGATGTCCCATGTGTTTGATTGAGGTGGAACTGTCAGTGTACGGACACGTTTTCCGTATTGCGCGAGAATGCGCCAGTCCGCATCATACAATGGGCGATCCCAGACCTAAGTGCAAGTTCTAAGTGACCGGACAGAAAAATACGTTAGCTCGCTCACTAATTTGTTATTGCCATTCCGCTTCCCACCAGAACAGAGGACAAGAGCATCCAAAGAGTGAAGCTGAGCCCATAAGACATCCAGGGCAGGATCTCGAAATGCTCTACACGTTCGTGCTAAACTAACAACTGTGGCACGACCCTCGCGGTCCTCTTCTGTGCGGATGGGATCGTAGACAAATTCGAATATAAGCTGCGCAACATCTGGGATCCAGTGGTGCATCTTGGTTCGAAAAAAAAACAATAACAAGGATGAAAGTGTGTTCAGTGATCTGTGGCGACAAAACGGATGAGACGTAAAAATATCACGACTAGTCGCTCGCAAGCAGAAAAGTGACGACGTACCTGCAGGCCTGCAATAGCTGCAAACTCCGTAGCCGTTCCTGTTAAACGGACTTCCTTCCAAGTTGTTCAAAGCTAAACAACGTTCAGCACTCACTATTCTAGCGCTCAAGCGCTCACTGGTCGTTGCTTTGCTGTGACAAAATTGATCAAGTTGAGTGACTGGGTTACAACGTAATCATTCCTCGGGTCCCCAATACTCTCCGTAGTACGCAACGAGCAACTCGAAGGATGGGATCCTTGGTGAACATTACCTTGTGGAGCAAGGTCTCAATGGAGCGAATCCTCATCAGCAAGGTCATAGGAAAATTTTTGCAATCACAATGTCAGTGATACATAATAATATGCTGACAGGCGAACCATCACAAAATGGCTACCGTAGTAAAGAACATGTTTGTTCACTACTAACTCGCCTTGCCTCTTGCCAGACGGGGTCACTTCTATCACCGAGGCAAATAGTGACTGAGATTTCGTGACCAATGAGGCTGGCCCACACTTCTCTTGCTGGGGTTTTCATAGGTCAATGGGATAAATCAAGGTGCTCATTCAAAATGCGTATCACAGCATCGTGCGAGTACAAGACCTTTCATCTTTTCATCCATGGCGTTCATAGTTTCAAGCCGGCATCGTGTAAGGGCAGCATGGTGGAACTGTCCTGTTTGATGAGTCTGTCGACAACATCATGGGAAGCTCTAGCGAAGGCGTTATTGGTTCTGCGGTAGTCAAGGTGCCTTCAGGGCTGTCAGCAAGCACAGCAAGGCCGGACACAGCGGGCATGATTGAAATATTGCTGTATAACGTATGTAGCGGGGGTATGTACAAATGACTAACGGCAAAAACCCGACCGTGGCAATAAATCACATTCATATTGAATTAGACTCACCGGATCCACTGGAATATAGAACCTTGACCACTTCGACTCGGAGCAGAGCCGCGCGGTCGTGAACACAAATTCAAAAATCGATTAGTTTGAGGACAGAAACCTTTGCGATGTTTCGGATCTAACTGCGACGGAATGAGTGGTAAGCAATCCAATTATTAGCCACTTACCACTAACAGACGGACGAGTCTGAGTAAAA
>QLOO01000915.1:0-44462 GCA_003313855.1 Suillus sp. MG131 | reverse complement strand
AAGCACGCGCAATATTCCATAAGTATGTCTCCCTGCGAAACGATTGGGAGGTGGATCGCTACCTCGCTTATCTGGATTCTGAGCCCAAGGCTGCGCCCATAGTTCGTTGGGCTGATGTTGCCAACGATGGACGTGTCTTGGAGAGTACGCTTGGCCATGTATGTAATATTCTCTTCTTCTGCCTAGAATAGGGGGTCATAAAATTAATGTCGTCAATGACTAGACTGGCCCAGCCTCTCGGTTGTATCTTGTATTAGCAAGGCTCGTATCGCTGGAGAAGGTGCGAGTCTTCAATGTTCGTCATTATCATCCCCACACGACCTCCAGTAGGTAAGATGCTATTGATATATCTGCTGGCGTCATTACTCAATCCAGTGCCACATCCAAGGTATCGGTTGAACTTCGAGGGAGCCATGTTTCCCGCTGCAAAGGGTCTCAGGCCCCTCTTACAAGCATACGAACTTCACCTGGATCCATCCACAAGGGCGAATCCTTTCCAAACGATTCCTTCGAATCACATCCGTTCGCTGCGTTTATCAGGCGATTGTCGTTTCAGGAAAACCCCTTTTCCTGCCCTGCGCCATCTCACAATTCGGGGTGTTACAAGCAATGCCTTTGACCAGATACGTTTCGATACCAGTTTTCCCAACTGTCAACTCGATACCTTTATTCATGCACAAGGTCATAGACTTGGTTTCGAAATCAGAAACGTCCATCTGGAATCCCTCCTGGCGGGACCCGGATCATGTCTTCGTAAACTCGTCCTATTGGGTAGTAGCCGGCTCTCAAGTGCAACCATCGCTTCATGCCTCCGCAGTTTGCCCACGTTAGAGTACTTTGCTCTCTCGCTGGTGACTGTAAACGAGCTACGTGAAAACTTTATTCTAGCTCTGGGTCCCTCGCTCCAAGTGCTCAAGTTACAAATAACTCATGCGTGGTATGCAGTGCCCCTATTCGAAGAGGAGCGAATTATTTGTGATACGATAGAGGAGAGAATTTTGCTTCGGCACTTGCCCCACAAATTGGTGCATCTCTCATTTCATGGTCAGTTGATGGCCGAGCATGGCCGGCAAGACAGATGGAGGGACATTGCCGCTGCACAGCACATATCACTAAAGATAGGACCCTGGGAAGACGAGGAGGAAACATAATTTCGGGTTGCAGGGTAAGAAAGGCCACTTCTAAGAGATAGTCGTAGAAATAGATGAGTCCACGTAGAGGAGTATGTCACTAGAGGTATATTACAAGCTTCGAATAAACGTCTATGGGGCAGGAATACTACACATCCCGTAAGAAGTCCACGAAGCGATGATGGAATCAGAGAATTTCCTTCTGCTACAAGAATATAGTGGTCTTGACCATCTGCGGCGTTGGGCGACCGAAGGAACCTTAAGCTAGGAAAAAGGAATCAGCTTATAATGATAACGCTATTCGGGAGAATTGACAAACCCGCTCATTCAAGTCGACCACAAATGGCGATTGTGATGAGCGACCGAAGGATCAATACACACCGGGGTGAGCCTGAGTGGGTGCAGGTTGCCCAGCCGGACTACTAGCGCCATAGTAGTCATTAGTATATGGAGTAGGCTGGGGGCTCTGAGGGTGTGTGGGCGAAGTGGGAGTTCGCATCGACTGCTGCCGCTCAAATTGCGTCTGAGGGGGATAGGTCGGCGTGGCGTAAGGTTGACCATCGGCGTAACTCCCTTTCTGCAATGGAGCATTCATGGTTGATACCGTACTTGCGTTTCGCATATGACCGCGACCATCCTCGTACTCGCCAGACGCTCTAGAGTCCCAAGGTTCACCACGATCAGACATCGGAATATTATCCGTCAGCGGTTTCGTGGTATCATTGAGAGCGTCGTACTTCTCGTAATCCCGCCTTTGGGCAGTCCCGTAAGATGAAACAACAAAGAGCAGATACGCCTGTAGAGCGACGATCAACTGTCTATCAGATCATCGACCGATAGGCAAATTACCTGCACAAGAGCAAAGAACACCCAAGCACCGGCCATCAGCCCGATGTCAACCCAGGTAATAATGCCGCAGACAGTCTGACCCTCGGTGGTATTACTACCGTTGGGCGCTGTAGGATAGTATTTGTTCTCGCAGTTTGTCAGAGCAGTCGAATGACGAGTGGCTGAGACTATAACCCACGCCGCGGCAACTGCGAAAGCGGCAAGGGTGATAAGGGTGTGTAGAGTGGCATAGCGGCGGAAAAGTATGTGTTTCTCCTAACGACGCAAATTTCAGCATTGGCAACTACATTAAAGGAACATCATACCTTGTATACACCTATAAATCCAAGAACTTGAATTGCAGCGCCCACGTAGCATACAATTGCAAGAAGCAACGGGGCGTATGAAGGAGTTGCTGCTCCAACAACTACGCAGAGATGGGTTACACACTGGAAGTTGGAAGTGGGAGCGACTCACTGGAAGGCGTTCCAACAGAAAGGGTGCCGATGATAATCCCAAGAGAGAATTGTTCGATCAGCGTGGTATATATGCCAGCTTTGACCAAGGGGATTGCGCAACAGCAATACTCTCTAGCTTTCATTTTCGGCAGCACAACCCGGAGATAGTAAGACCAATGAAAAATGACTCCGAGGGTGAATGCTGCTTGATAGGATCAAACTATCAGCATTCTCTGGCTGCTCTTACACACTTGTTAATTACCTTTGTGTTTGGTTGAGAAGAGAAACGAAGCGAGTTGCCTGGGTGCGCACTGCGCAGTGATACCTTGGCTTTGCACTCACTGCCACAGATCGCTCTAGAAACTAACCTTGTATAGAATTCTCCCACGCCATCCTGACCGAGTTCCGAACACTTGCGTCAACTAGCCTTTCCCCAGCTCTTGCTCGAATTACCGTTTGCCATGGTTCGTCTATTCTCCGTTTCTATACTCGCCATGTTGGCGGGACTTGCTTCTGCGAATCCTCCTCCGGCACAAGAAATAATGAATCAGCCGGTGCACACAATGGAGGGTTGGTCATGGGACGATTGTGGTGAGACCTATTTGATAGAAGCGCATAAACCATATACTAAGTTTTTTCAGGCTCCTCAACCGATGTCATTCAGTTGAAATCAATAAGCCTTTCTCCCGACCCACCCAAGCCGGGCCAAGATCTGACAGTCACGGTTGTAGGGACTGCTCAACAACGAGTTGAGGTGAGTTTTGTTAATATCACATGTCGCAAAATATCATGTCTACTCGCAGGATGGAGCCTATGCCGACGTTGTTGTGAAACTTGGACTTATCAAACTTCTATCGAAGACGTTTGATCTTTGTAATGAAGCGTAAGTTGGTTGTTGGCGTTGTCCTGGATTTTGGTTGAAGTCAAATATAGACGCAATGCAAATGCAACTATCCAGTGTCCAATCGAGGAAGGTGATTATACTGTGGTCGAAACGGTTGCATTGCCGAGGGAGATCCCTCAGGGTGCGCACAAGTCTATGTATAGTATAGTTAAGCCAGTCACTGAGTCTTTTGCAGCCAAATTCACCGTCGCTGTAAATGGTTACACCGTGGACGACGAGGATATGCTATGCTTGAAACTTATGGTTGATTTCATGAAGAGCCCCTTCCCAAGGTTTGGGTGGTAGATTGCTGTTGCCTTCATCTCGCAACGATATCCTTTGGCTTGTGCTACAATTGAACATTTATGTAAACTGGGCTGCAAGTTTGCTATGCAATCGTTCTATTTTTGGTTTTGAAATAAGCTCCTAAATAGTAAACCGAGTCACGTGAAGAATTTTGCTAGTGCCAGCAAAGATCAAACGCGTTGTCAAATATTGATTCCAGTTATTGGTATCAGACACCATGCCAAAGAGCTCGAAGAAGAAAAAGGAGAAGGCGGTTGACTTCTCAGTGAGTTTTGCTCATCCAGCTCTTTCTACTCGTTAACTTGACAAACAGAAAGCCAAATTGAAGCTTGGTAAAGGCAAGCAGCTGCCAAGCAATGCGGTGGATACTTCATTCAAAGCTCGTAGTGAGTATTAGACTTGGTTCCGGCTGTGGGCCAAGATTTATCTTATGGTTGAAGGCATTGCACTTCCAACACAGAGTATTGCTGTAGAGAAGGATGCTACACTTCCTACCACCAGGAGGAAACGGACATTCGATGACCTGGTTTCGCTCATGAAACACTATAATGCGAATACCCGGAAAGGTACGCGTCATGTGTCTGCAATGCCCAAAAGTTTATTGAATTTGATTTGAATTTGATAGATGCTATCTTGAGCCTTCGGGAGTTGTTCGAATCGCATCCTGACATTGTAGAATCCTCAATGACGATACTGCTAGGGGCTTGTGTCCGCATGATTGGAGACGAGGTTTGTCCAGTGACGCATTCACTGAAATAAAATTCAAGGATTCATAGGATGCAGGCGTTCGAAAGACGCTGCTTTCGTTTCTGAGCTGGCTGCTGCCTCTTGTTTCGAAGGTGATGTATTATATGACTTGCCGTGACCACTCAAATGTTTAAGCCGTTTCCATACAGGAGGATCTGATCCCTCATGTTCCAATCCTCATTCTCTTCACTACATCAGCCCAGACTCATATCTTTCCAGAAATCAGGATTGATGCCGTGCGATTCTTAGACTTGCTTCTTGAATTAGTTCCGGAAAGCGTAGTCGATGGCTGGATACAAGGAAACCCTGGACACGGAAAAAGAGTTTTGGAGGGATACTTGGGGATATTGAGCGCAGGAACCAAATATGGCGATACCGAAGGTAAGGGGTTACAACGCTTTTCAAACTCATGTAACTTCTCATCCCACAAAGGTGAAGTAAAGGCAACATCGACTGCTAGCGTAGTCCTTTCGTCGCAGGTATGACTAAACCGTCAAGCACGCCTTACGATCAATGCTGACATGCATTGCAGTCGAAGCTTGTCGTACTGAAGTCACTTTCGGCATTCCTAACTCATGCGGTATCACGACAACTGCGACCGTCGAATCGTGCAACTTCTAACCTGGAACCAAGCGCAGTGCCATTACCAACGTGGTTCCTCGCTCCTTCTTTCCGCTCTGCTCAGTCATTCAGTGCTTACGAACGATCATTCCAATCCGAGTCGGTTGATTGTCAATCTCAGCTGGACGCCGAGCACCCTCGCGATGACTTTATATGTATGCCGGACTTCGCGACTGGCCCATTAGCTACAGCTTGGTCTTTAAATGACCTTTCTTGTTTATCAGTTGCTCAAACTGAATCATTGAGTCATCTAAATAGTAATACTTGCTCTCTCATCGTGCGTCACCGATTATCCTCATCGTCTAATCTTCCATCAACGCCACATGATCCATAGCACCTGGCTCGAACGCTTTACTCGACTTTACTTGCTTCGTATCTTGATTGCGCCCCCGTTGTCTTTTCACCTAGCACGAATCCTCCTGAAGCAGAGCTCAACCTTCTTACCGTGACGGCGCGAATCATGAGGACGCTCTATGGATCAATACTGCAAGACAGGTTCTCGTTGAGCGTCGCCGAGGAGGAAACCCTTTGTGACGAGCTAAGTACCTTGCTTGGTTATATGACAGGGTACTTTCCGTTCAGGCCTGCGCGCCGAGAAATCAAGGTAAGGATTGGTCAATCTGGGATAAGATTCCCCAGCTGATTGCAACTAGGTGGAACATGCATTCCAAGATCTGAATGTAATCTACTGCGAGCTCACAGCACTGTTGGTTCTTGTATCCTTCCGCCGACCATCAGGAGATATCTCGCGCAAAGCCCGCTTTCCAACTTCTCGATCACACGCTTCTTCTTCTCATGTCAAACATGAGGGCAAGTTAACCTTACAGGCCGGGCTGGTCAGAACATACGTCACTCGGCTTCTGTTAGGGGAAGACAACTCTGGGGCACAGATTTCACGGCCGCTAATCCCGACGATGTACATCGCGCTGCTACCCACGATCTGGGCACTGGTAAACCAGCCGAAGGAGAGCGACACGTGGAGTGAAGGCGAGGCCCCCACAGACACCGTATTATCCGCGATGCTCGATCACGCGATTAGGACGACATCGAACTCTGCTGTGAAGGGGCTCACTGTGGAATTTGTAGCTCGAATTCTTTTGGTATTTGAATTTGCTTTTTTGATTATGAAATGAATAAATGACATCATTCCAAGCTCGAAACAGAGACAGACTATTGCGGACATTTCGATGTACGCAACACAGGGGAACAGAAGAAATTCCAAGAATGGATATTGCACCTCCCAAGGACGCTTTGGGAGATAGGTCCTCACAACCTGGCCGCTTCCGAGGTATTTTTTTTTTAGTCGAGCTTTTTACTATTTTTCAGCTGACCATCCCAGATACTCATCAGATCATTATTACGTCTTCTCCACCGTGGCTCCATCATGATCAAGCATGAGGTGCGTCCTTGATCGGAACGACAACCAGTTGACCAACATATCTTGTGTGTGTTTATAGGAAATCATCGGATTACAATCCCGTCTCACACCCTTTTTTTTGATCACGCATCCTGTTCGTGGTCGGCTTCCTGGCCCGTTCACCAAAATCCCTACTTCTTCACAGCTTATCCGAAGGTTAGCGGTGGACCTTGTAGTTACGATTCTCTCAGTCTCAACGAGATCGGAGGGAGAGGAGAGAGAGAATCTCATGATCGCAGTGGGTAGTGCAGTTTCGGGCACCCCCGAGGAAGGTTATTGGCAGCAACTTGTGAGAGCAACAGGGCTGTCGTGAGACCCTACCCTACAATGCGGCCTTTGTGGCTATATTTGCTTTCGGCCTACAGTGGTGACCTACATCAGATGATCAGACTGTTGCGCTGCAAGCATGACATCGTTTCAGGCCGCGGGGATACTGCGCCTTTCTGTTGGCAACTTGGCGTGATTCGGTGTCTTTCCAGCGTTTTTTTGAGGGAGCCTGTCAGTCACAACCAGACCTTACCGAAAGGACCAATCACATTACCTACATCCATGTGGTAATTAACATGCTTGGACAACGGCAGCGATGCGGAAATGAACGTCACACTTGATTGATCTGATTCCTCGATTCTAGGACCGAGGGCAGAAGGATCGGATATGAATGTCTGTCTACCTAACGGCAGTGCAGATGCGAAATCGATAGCAAGACAGGTTTCGGATGTCACCCGATAAGATGGCTGTTACTTGCAACGTCAAACGTTCAACTATAGGTTACATAGCAAGCCCTTCTATATTCCATTTTACATTACAAACTGCACAATAATATGATTTATACCAAGAAGAAAACTGCTGCAAGAACCAAGCAAGCAACAACCGCTCATTCCAACCCATCAACTAGGTAAATAAGAATCATCCAGTGATCATAAAGTACGTAGCACGCGTGAGTGTGGATATATAGGAATGAGTGAAATCGACAGCGATCCCAAGCTCTCTGCTAGCAGAGAGGCGTCTGGCGCGAAAGCAGTCTGAAAGATATATACCTTGAAGTATTTAACCGCAAGAATAATGAATAAAAACATAGAAGACTTTATGCCCGTTCGTCGCGAAAGCATGAAGGCGTAAAGAGAGCGAGATGTTTAGGACCAGCTCCAGTCGATGTCGATGCGTCCCAACGACTCATCCGCAAGGCTGGAGAATGCAAAGGGCGAGAAGTCAAGGTCTTTAAGCGCACAGCCCGTGCACCGGTCTGTGATCGCGACTGTTACACTCTTGCCCTGGTCTAAAGAAAATGTCAAAACATGGTCGTTGAGGGGAGACAGAGGGACTTACAAGTAGCTGTGACTTTCTTGTTGCAAACAGGGTTGGTGTTAGGGTTCACGCCATCATAGCCACTAATTCACCGCAATAAGACCGTGGCCAGGAACAGAGTATGATACTTACGGGTAAGAGTCGAACAACAAGTACGAGACAGCAGCAATGTAATCACTGTCGGTGTTTGTGATACCACATGCACCAAGACCAGTCTCGTAGTATGTGCCTACCATGAAAAATGAGCCAAGAGCCGGACGATGATGATGAAAAACTTACCCTGCCCAGCATTGATGCCGCTGAGGAAGCCGCTCGACGAACCACTGCTAGATGTAGAGGTAGTCTGCGCAGCCTGGCTGGTAGAAGTTGTGGAAGCTTTGGGTGTGGGTGTGGGCGTGGGCATAGGAGTGGTGGAAGCTTTGTAGGTCGACTCCGAAACAGATGAGGAATGGGAAGAGGAGGACACAACGGGCGACGGAGCAACGTTAACCGGAACGCTTGTAGCAGAAGCAGAAGCGGAGTATGAGGTCGACGAGGAAGATACAGTAGTGGAGTTACCAGATGGCTTGGGTACGCAACGTTTGCTCAGGGAACGTTTACGCTTGGGAGCCAGCGGAACATGGACTTCACCATCGGTGACTGCCTGGACGTCGACGTGGGCAACAGCGCGGCGGTGATTAAAAACATTGTTGGAGATGTGAGGGGATGTGAGAGCAGTAGCCGAGAGCACAAGAGAGAGAAAAGCAATGCACTTCATGATGGGGGCCATTGTAATGAGCGGGGGAGGAGAAGGCTCTTGCTGGTTCTACTGAAAGGATCGACAGGTGACTTTATAGTAGGAGTTAAAATAAAGATTCTACACAAGAAAGACAGCCAGAAGCAGGAAAAGAACGTTGAAGAACCAGCAGGCAAGACAAACACCAAGGTAGGGAAACACCACGCCAGGTTATATCCCCACAAAGTATATTAGGTAATCGTTTGCCATAACAAAAGCCACCCTGAGCCGGAAAATTTATTGCCTTCATTCAATGACTGCGGTCACTTAAGGTACCAACAATAGGTTGCTTGTTTGGTTGCTTATTTGGTCACAGCCATTGTTTATCGTAATACGCTAATCTCATTGGATACAAGGAAATTTATACACCAGAGCTAGCTTTGGCTGCATACATCTTCACTAATCCCGTACCTGCGCTGCTCTCTAGGCTCTTCGCGTAAGCGTCCACCTGTCCTAGTAGGAGCATGCTCTCCAACCGGCTCGGCTCAGGCGGGATCCTGAACAACCTGCTTACATCCTCTTCAGGCAGCGCGTTTAATCCCTGCGCCACCCGCCGTGCATTCTCCTCTTTCCGTTTCGCAACATACGTCTCCGCACGAAGCTTCTCCCGTGCGATTTGCCTCGACAGATACGCGACATTCCCTTCTTCTGTCCGGTAATTATCGATCGCTTCGGCAACTTGTTCCAGATTCTTCGTCAGTCCCATATTGCCTATATCGAGCACTGAATAAGACGGAGGTAATGCCGATGTCGTTGCCACCCCGGGGTGAGCACCCGAAAACGTTGAAGTCGAGGGAGTCGCAAGCGTGTTCAAGTACGAGCTCAGAAGCGCGTTTGTCCTCACTCTTAACGGGATCTCTTCAAGTATGGAAGCAAAAGTTAACCGATGGCTAATCATCCTATAAATCTCACTCAGTCAAATCGATCGAGGAGCATCATCAAAACAAGAATGCATACCCGGCTGTACTGAAATTAGCTCTTCTGTATGCATCCATGAATGCGGGCGTTAGCTTGAATGCACGGAATGATGCATTTCCGCGTGCCGTCTGTGAGATGTCTAAACCTCACTGTCAGCATGTGGCGTCTGCATGTCGAGCCACGTGACATTACCATGAACTATAACAACACCGCCATGTCTAAGCCTATCTTGGTGGATTGCTTGTGTATCTATCAGCGATTGATTGAAGAAAGCACCAAGTGAGGTTGCTTGGTAAAACCCCACGACGTTGTCGTCTCCTTGTACCTCTTTTAGCGATCGCAGCATGGATTGCTGGTAGCGGGCTACCATCAGCAACGTTTTGTCAGTGCTTGTAATCCGTGGAGATACAACGGGTACCCCACCAATAGATTTTGTCGCCTTTTCGTCATCATCATTGTTATGATTCGGTAATGCAAACGAGTTGGACACCTCGAGGATGCCGTCAAGATCAAGGCCTAACAGCAGTCCATGCGCGGTTGTCAAGAATGCCTCGCGACTGTGTTTCAAAATTTTGGTAATAACCTGCGATTCAAATGTCAGTAATGACATCAATAAAAGTCCAATGCGTAATTTTGAAATGTAGAGTAAAACCATTCATAGGCAAATTATGGGACACGAGGGAGAGACGATCCACATAAAATTACGCACTATACCATCAAGCTGGACGCATGTAAGAGGTATTTCAGCCTCGATGTCGATCGCCTTGGACATGGATGCAGGGATAGCTTCATATGTTGGGGCTGCAGGTGTTGGTGCGGCCTGGGGGGCGGGAAGCGAAGCAGCCAGAGCTGCGGCCATTGATGGAGCGGCCATTTTGGTTTCCTATGTAAACGGTTCTGATGGTCTGTGACTTGGACCGAGATGCTACTGCAGTCCTGCGTCAAACAAACGGTAAAGTCGACGGCAGCCGAAAAATGATGGTGGTGTAAGATAAGTTTACATAAGCAGCGGTTGAGTGGCCCTCCGCGGTGAACGGTTACTTCGTACTTATTACACCAGCACTCGATGTCCGTCTTCGGGATGTCTCGCTCAGGACGAATAACGCTGTTGCTCATCATTGACATTATATTCTTCTTCATTGAACTCATTGCAGGTAAGCTAATATTCTAGAGTCTTACACTAGGATTCAACTAAGAGAGACGCTCGCAGGTTATGCTGTTGGTTCACTTGCCCTTGTCGCTGACAGCTTTCACATGCTGAAGTTTGTAATTCTTCAATTTACCCTGACATGTAGCTAAAACCCCTTGCCAGTGATGTAATAAGTCTTGTGGTTGCTCTTTATGCCATTAAGGTATGATACCAATCGCTTCAGGTTTGCTTCGGGTCATTGAATAATTCATAACCTTTTTTTGTCTTTTAGGTGTCACAAAAGAGTGCCGACAGTTCCAAATATTCGTATGGGTGGCACAGAGCTGAAATTCTCGCTGCTCTTGTCAATGGGGTTTTTCTCCTTGCGCTTTGCTTCTCCATCACGATGGAGGCTTTGGAACGTTTCTTTACTACTCCAGGTGGGTTGGGTCTCTATATACTTGGGAAATATTTCTTCATAACTTGCTCCCGTAGAAATATCCAATCCTCGTCTCATTGTGATTGTAGGGTCCTTCGGTCTGGCGTCTAATATCGTTGGCCTCTTCCTATTCCATGGTCAGTTCTGACGTCATTACCATGCTTACTGCCAGACCTTACCGTGCTATTCCTAGAACATAGTCATGACCATAACCATAAGACTTCTCCGATCCCAACGCGTTCTTCGAGCATCTCTCAGTCAGAACAAGTTGTAGACGACGATGTCACCTCCGGACGGACTAGCTCTGAGTCTTATTCCTCGATGTATGGACACCCTATTGCGACGCGTGCGTCCGTCATGCAAGCTGCTCAGGATATTGCATCCCCTCCTTCGCATACGAGGCGATTAAGTACCGCCAGCCGCGTGTTCGACGAGCGCCTCCCACTCCTCGGATCCGAAGTAACTGAAGCACCTTCCAAGAGTGACACAGTTCATCATGGTCACACACATGGCTCTATGAATATGCGCGCCCTGGTATTACATGTGTTAGGCGATGCCCTAGGGAATGTCGGAGTCATCGCTACCGGCTTGGTCATCTGGCTGACGGAATGGAAATACAAATTTTACTTCGATCCTACCATCAGTCTCGTAATCACGGTCATCATCTTTTCGTCTGCCCTGCCATTAGGTACGTGTATTTTCTTACCTGTCTTCGGCATCGACTCACCTGTCTCAGTCCAGAGCGCGTCTTTCATTCTCCTCCAAGGCGTACCGCCGGCTATATCTCTAGACGAGGTTCGAGAATCAATTCTGAATGTAGATGGGGTTCTTTCCGTGCATGAATTGCATGTGTGGCAACTCTCAGAATCCAAAATTGTCGCCTCGGTACACGTAATGGCATCACGAAACCATGACTTCATGCCTGTTGCAGCAGAGATCAGAAAAGCTCTTCATCACCACGGCATACATTCTAGTACTATTCAACCCGAGTACCATACTCGCAACCCAAACACATTTCCAGAAGACCATCTGAAGGTGTGTGCCCTGTGCTGATTATAATTATTCCCATTTGGCTGATCACCCTCAAGACATCCATGGATTCATCTTGTCTGATACTGTGTCCAGCGGATCAAAATTGTGATCCGGTAGAAAACGCTTGCTGCCGTGAGTCCCCCATCTATCTTTCATACTATCGCTTACACTTACCCGTGTTGCCTAGCTCCGCCCACCCCAGGCGTATAAAAAAACGTTTACCCATGCGCGCAGCACCAGTACCACGAGTACTTATGTATTTAGGACCCCAGTATATATTAAGGTATTTACACGCCATTGGAGTGTGCGGAATTGATTCTGGCGAGTAATGCATGGCCGTGCAGAAGTGAGACGGCGAGACGTAATTAGATTTTTGCGAGATAGATTATCATGAAGTTTTGTACAGCTTTTTACATAACAAACGCGGGAAAATTGGTGACGAAAGCAGGAGATGATCCTAGACGCTGCAAAATGGCTGCACTGGTAGACGACCTGTGCTTCTGCGCTCGGAGATCAGCTGCAAGCCGCCTTGCGATAGCGGCACTTGGTTGACCGAGCACAAAGCGCTGCTCTTGGCATACTGTTTGCACCGCCCATTCGATGTGTAGCGCGGCGGTAAGGGCGGATGAAATGATTGTCACCAGGAGCTGTGTGTTCATACCCTTTTCTGTTGCCTGCTGTTGATCTATGGCCGTAATAAGGTAGGGGAGAACGTTGTACATAAATATCGGAAGCAGGGGTGGCGCTGATGATAGCTGACGCGGCATAGCCAAAACGAACGTCGCTAGGCGCCTGCACGTTTCCATCTCCCCTAGACCGGAAGTGACACTGAGCTCTGACCAGAGTAGATCAAGAAATTTAGAGGGTGAAGTGGCGGAGAGACAACGTGTAACGTCAATGCGAGGAGCCTTGTGGCGCCGAGCTAACACGAGTGCCTCGTGGATCTCTTGCTTTGGGAAGTCCATCCATCTGGTGGCAGGGCTGATCTGATGATCCTCCAACGCCTTGCAAGATGCTGCGTCAGATGATTAATTTAGCTGGTAGAAGGAAATGATTACTTCCAACTTGTTACTCACGGTCTTTGTTGACTCCGAGGGTTTGGAAGCACGTGGCTCGTATAACGCTGATGTCCAGAACTGGACTCTGGAGGAAAGCTTGGATCCGTTTACTAGATAGTAGTCCGAGACAGCTCGGACTACATAGACGGCGAACGACAATGGGACAATGGGGAGAGCATAAAATAGTTTGTACGATTGCGAGGTGATAGGGTGCTACCAATCTGCAGAGAAAACGTGACGACGATGAATATATTTGAGACTGGTGTTAGACTTACGCCTTGTGCCCAATTTCAAACAACATGGCATGGATAACGCCAACGAGTGTCCACCGGAGCAATGGTCCAAGGAAGTATGACATACCGGTCTGCAGCGTGTCGTTGTCCAGTCGGTTTTCGTGGCGAGCCAGAGCAGCCTGCGAGAATAGTGTGGCGGAGATTTGCAGGAGAATTTGGGGTTTCGTTGTACTACGGGGAAATGAAACACAATGTCCATCACAAGGGCGGAAACACATTACCGGAGTAAGGCGTCGTCGATCCCTTCGCTATTGCTATCAAAAATTGCCTTGTACCAAGTGGCAAATGCGGATTTATGTTCTGGGCTTAAGTCATCCAGCTGATAAACCCTCGAAGTGCGTCGGAGAAGTTCTGTGCGGTACATCTTTCCGTCTTTGATGATTGGCGATGAGATCTTGACAGAGAATGTCAAGGAACAATCGTATTCCGATAACAAAAAACATACCTGGAATTTCGCCAAGACCATCTCTGCAAATAGAACTATATCGCCCAAGTGGCTTACTGCAGTCTGTGGATCACCTATGAGCCATTGTTAGCACGAATATTGTAGGCTTCGGTGGCGAACATACCAACTGTTTCGCAATCATACTCGGAGATTATCTCCAGTGCGTTACAAATCAAGTATGAGATCTTGAGATGCAGTGATAGTATATCTAAGGCGAAGTCATGGTGGTACAATGTCCGCGTTAGGTGACTCAGGTGCTCAAGATCCAGGGACGTAGAGTGGGACGTAAATCGCTGAAAAAAGTGCCTGATTAACAGATGCGTATCAATCACGAATGGCCTCGCAATTACTTTCTGAACCACGGCAGCAAAACAGTGGTGGCTACCAGGTTCTTGGCGAATTTTCTCTAGCAGTAACAAGGTGTCTTCTGGACTTGAATCTAAAGTGAGCTTTGAATCTAGATAAGTCTGCAGGTCTCGTCATCATCTGCAAGGGAAGTAACTTGTGATAATTTACTTCTATGGAACAACCATGATCAAAAGCTTCGGACTGTAAACGTGTCCTGGGGTTGTTCACCATCATGGGGTCCATCGAGACCGCAAATGCATACTCAATAATCCCAACGGCTAGAAGTTGTTGAATGAATTCACGAATAAATGATCCATGCCTTCAGAATGAGATGTCAGCACGAAGGACGAGAAACAACGATCAAACATACGATGTGTTGTTGTCCTGACCGGAATCGTGTCCTTTGCCTTGGCGGATTACAACGTCACATTGCGCCAATAAATCAGACCGTTGAGATAACGATAACAATGCAGCATGCATTGCAGCTCGCTGAAAGAGTCGTAGTTCATGCTAAGTCTTTCTGAATTTCAAAAAAGATTTCTCTCACCCAATCTACCTCCGTTGTTGCATGGGCTTCAAGACTTTTCTCGAGGGCAAATAGAAGCCGTGGAAGCTATATATGGATCATGAGTTGGTGGTGAGTTGTACTGATACTCACGATGGCTTGCGCTAAAGCTTACACGACCAACTACAAATGCTCTCCACAGAGAAAAGGAAGATTCATGATCATCCTTAGCAGAGCTTTGAGCGACGCAAGTCACAGCAGCCACGAGTAGTTGTGTACAAAAGACATTGGGTGCCCATGACGTCCACCGCAATGTGCCTGTCATTACTGCAACAGCTTCTAAATCACTTCCCGCTCCAAAGTCACAGACGCGGCATGCCACCTGTGAAATATGAGTGGTGCTCGAGTTACACCCATGAAATACGTACAAGGCTTTGCAATAACAGACCACAGGTAACGGTATCAGTTTCAACATTGGCGCCAAGTACGTCAGTTTTTCCCATAGTCAGCTGCATAGCGTGCAGCATTTGAGCATCTCGGACGGCTTTCGCGTCGTCCCCCATGAGCAAGCTCAGAGATAACACGAAGCCCTCGAGTACCTGCCGGAGTTCCGGCGAAAGGCGCAATGACTGCAGCACATCATTCGCATCCCCGAGATAAATCATAGCTTGAGCGGCTGTTACCTGCGACATATCAGTGACACAAGACAGTAGCAGAACCGCAAGGTCAGAAGTTGATGCAATAAGCTGATGGAAATTAGAAGGGGGAAGAGAGTGGGCAATCTGCAAAAGAGCCAGTACATCTTGTACTTTGGAAAGCACAGGAGCTTGGGAGTCCGCCGAGGAGATGATGGATCCTGCATGTGATAATCCAGATGTGTAATGTGTACTGAGAGCTAACTGGCAAAGCATATCCAGGGTAGACCCATTCTGAAGTTCTGGGTCCCGGGCAGCGCGTATAAATGTGGAGACGAAGACCGCGTTCGAAAGTAATCCGTCACTCAGAGCAAGCTGAAGATATTCGCGAAGAGTAGGGTCTGCGGGATACAAACGATAAAGGTCAAGGATAGCATCTGTTTAACACGGATTCAATACAGAATCTAGATCCTCCGTATACAGGCCACATACTGCTAATGACGGTGCTAAAGTCAACACCGACATCTTGTTGCTGTACAAGCAGTTTGCATAATCCTAACCACTGAGAAGCTCCAGTACATCATCATAGTATATACTACATGACAAAAACTACTCACCTGTCGTGGAGATATCCCGCATTGATACGAATTCCTCGTCAATTCAGCGAGTGACATGTTACGGGTAAGAAGTTATGCTGTTGCCGCCCTTCAATCGGTATCTGCTTGATTTGTGTTGTGTTTGATCGTGTTCAGCAGAATACTGCGTCAATATCAAAATCAATCAGCGTAAGGGTTTGCGGACAATCATTAACATAGACGCGACCTTGAATAAATCGAGCTAAGTCGGATTATATAACAGGAATTTGTAGCTGTTAGACTTGTGTTAGACTATAGGCGCTTTTATTCTTTTGGAACTCGTCGCAACATCCTGCTTTGGTATCGAGCTCAAAGACTCACCCACTCCTTCACCCTTTCCTTTAATTCTTTGTGTGGGGCATAAATGTGATTCTTGTAGTACGTATTCATTATACTATGCACTCTGAAGGGTTTACCATGGGATGCATTGCCAATCGTTCAGGAGACATAGTAAGCATCCTTCCAGAAATTACTAAAAAGCTGCTAGGGCATTCTGAAGTGTAAACGCCCCTTCATTTGCAAGTAAATGGTATTAGGTGAGAGAGATTCACTCATGACCCCAAACATTTGTCCGTTCTCTCTTATTCCGGGCTACAAGACGGAATGTATCCGTCAAATGGCTGACTTTATTTAGTCTCCAAAGTCGGGTAGCGATTGGAACTCCTCGTATACAATATCACCGTCACCAGAAGAGCTTTTTTGCCGAAACTTTGAACCACTCTTGGCGTGTATAGATTCGTCACTCAGTGATTGCACTGTCGATGACAAGAGTGTTTCAGACGCCACTTTGAGTATCTTGTCCACCCCGACCTAGCCACCAATGCCAGTCAAGAAAGTTCCGACAGCACTTTTGCTCGGTGATACTCGCCTTTGTGGAGCGTGGTTTGGTTCTCAACACGTGCCACAGTGTCTCACTAGCGATCTGTGGCGATAACCACCGAGTTGCACAAATAGATGTGTGTCTGCTCGATCAGCAATCGATGGTCTTGCTTGTTTTGCAAGACAAAGCAGTATTCAATATGTCTCAGCCTGGACCATAAGTCGTACCGGAAGCGATTTGAACAACAACTAAATACGGCAGTTCAGATTACTTTCTCCCCTTGATGCCATGACTATGTCATGCATCACTATGGTTAGTACGTGACTCATACTCTATCTCCCCCATATCATAGAAGCGCTCAACGTTGCGGCTGCGACTGGCCAGTACCCCGAAGCTTGAACAACGGTTATGAAGTGTGTCTTAGGGCACAACCATCGGATCAACGAAGGCATGGAGACACCAGAGTACAGGTGTATTACTTTTTCTCGCATTCAAAGACCTTGCGAAGGAATACTGGCAGACCTTCACTGTCTGACTGACGTCGTGCGTGTGCCTCTCAAATACTTCCTTTCGAAATTTGACCAGAGTCATCCAGCTTTCCGTGTTTCTATGGCCGGCTGTGATAATAAATCTCTAGATCCGACTGGCGTTGTGTTCACGAAGGCAGTGCTGATGATATACGTTTTTGACTCTGTAAGAGGGCTCTGCTGACTAGTTGTTACCCCATTGTCGCCGATACGTCGGCGTTTACTGGCATTACTCTTTCTTGACTTCGGATCGAGTTTTCGTCATGAGGGCATTTTTTGTGCGTTGGTTACGCTGCTTAACTCAAGGGAAGAGGGGAAAGAAGTTTGTGTCGTCTAAAAGTAAGCATTGTTAACAACTTAAAAGTAAATCATTTATCGCAAATTTATGTCCCACGAAAAGAAGAGGTGAAGGATTAGGCGAGTATCTGAGCTCGGTGTTACCACAACAGGAAGCGAATCTGACAAGTTCTAAAGCGCCCTGATACGTCTCGGAGACGGTGGACAGCCTGTGTGGGGCATACTCGATGGATTGATGCCGCTGTAGTGGACGTCCGCGGACCCGTCAACTATACAGAGGTTTGGGAGGGCGCACTTGCGTGACTCGGATAATGAAACATGTTCAACGGTAATGGCGTGAATTACACACGGCAATGCAAGAAAGGAAGTATATAGGGATATCTATCTTCATCAAATAATTGTGATAATTTCCTCACTGGACTTTTGCTATCAGCCTCCGGGTCTCTTGTGGTGTAAACCGCAAGATGATGGATAGGACGCGAACGAGATTGGGCTGAAACGATGAATTATTAGCACGAACATCTTCAGTGTTTTGCACTTACTCTCATCTCCTTATGTTCCAAAAACTGCAATATCACGTTTCGAAGGTACTCCAAGTTAATGTCTTCATCACCTTTGGACGGGGTGGGCGATGTTGGTCCAGGAGATGCAGCTCGCGATGGAAGATCCGAGCCAGATGATATTGACGCGCGAGAATCAGTGTTCTCGGTTCGGGAGGTCCAATAACCCACTCCTGGATTGCGCTGACGCTCGAGCAGAGCAGCTGAATTTTGCACCTTGCGGAGTTCTTCTCTGAGCGTCTGCGAGTGCTATGAGACAAAGGGGGGAGCGAAGAGCTCGAATGGTCATCACCTTGATGTGACCGCGCAACTGTACTTCGTGAGCCTTCAGGTTTTCAAGCTGACTCTTGTAACCTTCGGCTTCTGCTTGTGCATCTGAGATGCGAAGCTGAAACGACGCCTGCATGGGATTTGTCATAAAGAGGGTTCTGTCGCATAGTACTCAGGCCATACCTCAGCATCATTCATACGGTCAACCTGTAGCTGGAGTTCTAATGCATGACGCTGGTGATTCTGCACCTCAGCTGTTAGCTTCTCGATCTCACTTTTCAGCACCCCTGTACTGCTCTCTTTCTCTTCCCGTAATCTTGCAGAAGACTGCAGAATCGTCTTCAGCTCATCCGTTTCTCTACCTTTATCGCAGAGCTTGCGACTCCAGTCTGCTTCGCTCTCTGTACGCTCCTTCTCTGCGAGGACCAAGTTCCTCTTCATTTCTGCCAATCTGGCCTCGTATTTGGCTTCCATCGTAGAGATGAGCAGTGAGACGTCTTCCTGGGGAGCACCTGACCCGTGCGGTCGCGTTTCTTGTTCCCCTCGAAGATCTGAGATTTCCTCAGCGAGAAGAGTAAGACGGTCCTGTGCTTCCCTAAGCTGGAACTGCAGTTCAGTGTGTTGACTCTGGAGGGTCCCGACGTGGTGCTGAGAGGACTCTAACTCGGCCTGTTGAATCTGGAGTTGCTCAAAGGATGTCCTGTTCTCCCTGGAAAGATTGTTGACAGATGTTTCCAGTGTAGTGATCTGTGACCTCTTTAGAGTCAGTTCCGTTGAATGCGACATCTGTATTGCAATTTCTTAGATCATTGGCAAAGCTGCGACCACCTATACGAACCTTCAACGCTGCAATTTCAACTTCAAATTGTGCACGGGCAGCAGAAAGCTCCTTCTCACTGCGGTCCTTGACAGCAGCTACCTCTTTGTCGAACTGGGCCCTCAAGCCTGTTACCGCTTTCTCTCGCTCTGCATTGACTGCATCGATTTCCGACTGTAACCTTGCTCGTTCAGCCCTCTCTTTGTCTCGTTCTTGCCTGTCCTTTTCCTTAGATTCTCCGATTTCCCTCAGCGCGTCGTCTCTATCCTTCTCGGCTTTGACAAGCTTCTGACGCACAGTCTTAAGGAGGCTGATTGCCTTGACACGTTTCTCTTCCTCTTCTTTCGCCACTTCTTTTGCTTTGGCAACCTCAACTGCAAGTCGTTCAATCTCGGCGTTTCGTTTCGCTGCTTCTTCTTCCGTGTGAGAAGCTGAAGCTTGGGAGGCTGCAACGAGGGCTTCCGCCTCATTGAGTTGTTGACGAAGCTTGTGGATCTGGTCCAACTGAGACCTGGTTTCAAGCCTGTGAGTATCTCTGAGCTCCTCAATGCGCTCCTCTTGACCTGTTTTAACACAAGTCAGCATTCCCTTACAGCGATGTGAAGAGTTCGTTACGTGTCAGCTTTCCGTTGAGACGCTGCAGTTCATCCTGAGTAAGCTACTCAACTGGATTAGAGGCTAGAACCGGGCAAATATTGTGGCACGTCACCTCAATCTTCATGTTCACGTTAGACAGGTAGTCACGTAGTACAGTTGCATCATCGACATCCTCCAAAGGAGTTAATTCCCGAATGACACCATCCACAGCCGACCGTTCTGCCTGAAGTTTTTTGAAAGATGTCGACACATCTTGAGAAAGTAAGCATGTACCCAACATGTAGTCCAACCAACAACGTACCTGAAAACCGTTGTTCAACGAGTCTTAAACGTTCTTGAAGAGCTTCTACATCAGCTTCGCTGCATTTTGATGCGGGCACAATAACAAGGTCTTCTGGAGGATGTTCTATCTTTTCGCTATCGCCGTCTGAAACAGACACTTCTATTTGAATGGGAGCATCAGCATTCCCATCGATATTTGCAGAATCCGAGACTTGAACATCTGGCACAAGCGAAAGAGATGCGTCTGTATGAATGGGAACATCGGCGTTGCCATCGATGTCTCCAGAAACCGAGCCGTGAACTTCTAGCACCAGGGAAGAAGATACATCTGTATGAATAGGAATATCGGCATCGCCATCAATGTTTCCAGAATCCGAGCTGCGAAGTTCTGATGGAAATGCCGTGTCTGAATCAGCGGGAGGATCATCAAGCAGCTGGGGGTTTTCTTCTGTTCCGGTAGACACTGGTACGGGTTTTGGAAGACTAACAGAGTATTCTGCGGCAGGTGCCTCTTCTGGGCTCAGTGTCAACGGGACATCAGTTGGAGCTTGAGGAACCTCTGATGTTGAGGTAGTATGAGGGCCCTCTTCACTGGCATCCTGGAGGTAATTTGCAGTAAGAGAAAATGGCGAAGGTTCTGATGGAAGGTCGCTGGTCTGAATGTCAGATACTTGCGGTGGAGGAGCTGCTGCTGGAAGTATTACAGGGGAGGCTGGTAGAGGAGTCGACGTGGGAGAGAGCGGATGTTGCGTGACCACAACTGCATTCGACACTGGCGAAGCTCTCGAAGAAATAGCAGGTGATGTAGTATTAGATGCATCTCCAACTGAGAACGACGCGCGTAGGCGTTCTTCAAGAGTAAATTTGCGTAGTCCAGGATCGGGCGTATTGTTACTCTTTGAGATAGACGAAGAGACGGGGCTAGAAGATCGCGACAGAGGACTCCCAGGGCGCTGTGATGCAAATGACCTGCGCATGCTATTTAGTGCAGTGTCCGCAAGTTGATTTGCGGATTGCGACTGTCGCGTAGACTGCGCGTCAAGTGGGCTGCTTGTGAAACGGTTATCATCGCCGTTGAGGTCTTGAGACCGACGGGGCTGTGGTTGCGCAAAGCCTTCTACTGCCTGTCGAAACTGCGAAAACATCAGGAATACCAGAAGCACTCAAACCAAACTGCGGGGGCAGCGGTCGGTCGTTGCACTTGGTCCTGGACAATGATCGGTGCTTGGACAAGTCTCCCACGTGAGCGTGCCGCTAAACATTGACTCTCGGAATCCTTAGGATGAAAGTACTTGTCCAAATCGTTCCAGCAGCATATTTTATGTAAGTTCGAGATGCTATAGAACAAATATATGATACATGATTTTATGATGAAAATTCATTCGATAGTGTCTCTGCTTCCTTGCCCTTTCCATTCAACTGAGCGATAGATGTAAACGATCCATTCAGTGAAGTTGAGCTCGGTAGCGACTCTGCAGCAGATGGTACTGATGCTGAGCTAGCTAACTGCCATGAAGGTATCGATGGTCTACCGGCCAACAAGGGTATTGGTGTCGAAGGAGCGCTTGTTAGTGGAGCAGACCCGCGACTGAGCAGCAGAGCCTTGAGGGATTTGAGTTCTTGTTGCAGCTCAGAGAGAGACCCCTTCTGAGTCTCTTTGTTCTTTTCAATCATCTGTATTGATAAATGAGAGGCGCAAAAATGACCGACATCGCCGGCTCTACCTTAGGCAGCATCTCTCGGATATTCTCCACTTCATCACGAATTTCACGCATCTCGTCCCGCGTCTTTGACTCACCTTCCCTCATTTCAACTACTACCGACTCAACGTCTTTGGTGACTTTGTCCACCCGTTCATTTTGTTCATACACCGCAGACTTGACGGCTTCGGTTTCTGCCTGAATTTCTTTCAAGAGGGCCTCTGCAGCATCAAACTGTGCCGTCAGGCCATCGCGGTCTTGCTCGTATGCAGTTGCTGCTGGAGGAATGAGGTGTGGTTGAATATATTTCTAGAGCTAAGGTAAGAGCAAGAAATACAGAGTGATCCAAGTCGTTCACCTTGAACAGCGAGACGGCACCATACATCACTGACCCTGATATCACAGCAGTTATCTATAGGGAATATGTCACAACTCGCGTTACCAAAAGGATAGTCAAACAACGCACGAAATAATCGCGCCAGTCCCATTGCTGAGAAGGATAGCTGGGATAGGGAGCTGGCCCATAGGTTGGATACGGTGATTGGAAATGATTCTGAGGTTGGGCCGCAGGCTGCGAGCGCGCAGTCTGGTTCGCCGCCTGCTTCATTGCCTCCTCGATCTCTGGTCCAGTGAGACCTTTTGCTTCAAGGAATTGCACACGCTGGGCAATTGGAGCTTGTTGGGTCTAATATACAAGATGAGTGTTGTACACTGCAGGAGAATTGTGACCTGCACACCGTAAAGTCTGAGAGGAACGAAACTGCATTGCGGACGAGCTCTCGTCTGTCGGCGTCCACCATGGTGCTAGTAACTTATACGTGCTGAATACTATGCCGATTAGGAAATCGAAGTCTACTCCTTACGCTCCGAATTCATTCTCCGATCATCTCTAATTTTCCCGCAGGACGTTGGACTCAGTGTCTTTTACAACAAGTATGTTTAGGTTGGCAGCTCAGCGGGGTATAACGAACAAACTTGCTGGCTCTTCAAGAGGTATCTCAGATTCTGCGTCGCGTTCTCTACATGTCTGACGTTTTCTGGTTATCAAGCTCTGAGGGTTTCTTCACTGTATGCTCGTTGCCGGTGCTCAACATGGAAGCCAACGTCTGGCCCTTCTCTGCCTTCGGCTGCCAGCTGGGGTACGATCATGCTTGTCGGAGCAAATTTCTTCGTGTCTGAGATATTTTAACAGGCAACCGACGCGGTTATGCTGAAGCCGCTGGCAAATTCTCCCGCGAAAAGCCCCACATGAACATTGGCACCATTGGCAAGGCCACGTTTTTTTTGCACTCTGACGCGCTCTAACTCAGTCTGATCATCAGGTCACGTCGACCATGGCAAAACAACATTGACTGCAGCCATCACAAAAGTTCTCTCCGACAAAGGCGCAGCAAAGTTCACGGACTATTCGCAGATTGACAAGGCACCTGAGGAGAAAGCTCGTGGTATCACTATCAACTCTGCGCATGTCGAGTATGAATCTGATGGGCGCCACTACGGGCACATTGACTGTCCTGGTCATGCTGACTGTTTGTTCTTCCTTGCTCACATGCGTCCCCAGTTTCACGCAGCTACCCCTCACAGACATCAAGAACATGATTACTGGTGCTGCACAAATGGACGGGGCCATCATTGTCGTATCGGCGACGGATGGTCAGATGCCTCAGACCCGTGAACATTTACTTCTTGCTCGCCAAGTCGGCATCAAGAAGCTGGTCGTCTTTATCAACAAAGTTGACATGATTCAAGACCCGGAGATGCTCGAGCTTGTTGACATGGAGATGCGCGATCTACTGTCGACTTACAACTTCGACGGTGAAAACACTCCCATCATCATGGGTTCAGCATTGGCCGCTCTGGAAGGTCGTGATGACAGCTTAGGGAAGGAGAAGATCCTCAGTCTTATCCAGGCCTGTGATGAGTGGCTTGACGTTCCCCCTCGTCAGTTTTTTTACATATAGTTTTTGATCAGGAGAATTAATTCTTTTCTCATAGGCGACCTGGAGAAGCCTTTCTTGATGCCTATCGAAGGTAATATCAAGATTATTGTTCTCAGGGACCAGCTTTGACATATCTACTTCTCTCAAAGATGTGTTCTCAATTTCTGGCCGTGGCACTGTTGCCACTGGACGAGTAAGTTTTGCGTTAAGAACGCGTATCTCATGAGCTCACTCGTTGTACAGGTCGAACGTGGTATTGCAACCAAGGGTGCTGAGGTCGAGGTCGTTGGCCTTGGCAACACTTTCAAAACAACACTGACTGGTATCGGTACGATCAATACCAGTGCATCATTAAATTTTGATTTCTCATGAGTTCGCAGAGATGTTCCACAAGGAACTTGACCGAGTCAGTAACACTATCTTGCGATGCGCATCGTGCTCATTTTCATCATTTTCCAGGGTGAAGCTGGTGACAACATGGGTTGCCTGCTCCGTGGCGTGAAGCGGGAACAAGTCCGCCGTGGCCAGGTTATCATTGCGCCAGGCTCGATGAAGGCCGTCAAGAAGTTCCAGGCTCAGATTTACGTTCTCACTAAAGATGAAGGTGGTCGCTATACCCCATTCATGAGCAACTATCGTCCTCAGCTTTTCCTCCGGACTGCTGATATCACCGTTGCTCTCACTTTCGCCGAGGGTACTCCTGACGCTGAGGAGAAAATGGTATGTACTACCTTGTTTTCTGGTGTATTACTGACACCTTTTTTGTAGGTAATGCCCGGTGATAATGTTGAGATGGTTTGTGAGTTGGTGCACGATGTTGCCGCCGAGGCTGGTTCCCGCTTCACTCTTCGTGAAGGTGGCAAGACAAGTAAGTTCTGAGTTTCTATGCTCCACCAGTCTTGGCTGAGCAATCACAATACAGTCGGTACTGGTATTGTCACGAAGATCCTGGAGCATGCATAAAAATACTAGATTATTATATACTATTCTGTCGTAATTCTTGCTTGTCTTCACTTGTAGTGTTGTTGCATCCCCCCTCAGCATCATGTTCAAATGTAGACTCAGATCTTCAAGCTTCATTATGCACTGTGATTTATCTACGTGGCCGCCTTGTAGCCGCAATTTTCCGTACGGCTGACGGCCATCCCTGAAGTAAACGTCGGTTGTTCGAAGGGTGCAACACGAAGATTGTTTGTCTCACACCACACTTGCATCAGCTACCTTACGCTCGCTCAATAACTTAATTATGTTCTCTGCAATCAGACAAGCTGCTCGTGCACGAACGATGCCCTTGACGGCTGCGAGGACAAGTCCCTCGAATATCATGCGCATGCCTGGATGTCGGACTATCGTTAGTGAGTGAAACCCACCACTTGCCAAGTGAACTCTTATCTGACAGTCTCGACTAGCGAAAAAGTACACTGAGGAGCACGAAGTCGTTGCTTTTGACGACAAGACTGGTTTGGGTGCTGTGTCCATAACGGATCATGCGCAGGAGAGTCTTGGAGATGTTGTGTTTGTGGAGCTTCCTGCCGTAGGCTCGAAGGTTTCAAAAGGCGGTAGGTACCCGTTTTCTGTGAACAGCGCCAAACAGGTTAACAACGCGCTAATACCTATTCGTAGACCAGATTGGTGCAGTTGAGAGCGTCAAGGCAGCCTCGGATATTGTTAAGAGAACATCCATTATTTTTTAACCCATAGCTCATGAATGTTCGTTGATACAGTATGCACCAGTATCTGGCATAGTCACTGAGGTGAACGAGGTCCTAAATTCTGAACCTGGACTCTTGAACCGCTCCCCGGAGGAAAAAGGTAAGCATTATTCCGATTGAGCTACAGCAGCATCAACATGAGGCTTGCAGGCTGGCTGTGTAAAATCAGACTCTCTGCACCCGAGGAAGTGAGTGATTCACACGTTTCACTAAGGATTCTAACAGCGGCATATCATAACAGATGAACGAACTGCTCACGCTCGAGAGTTACAAAGCGACTTGGGAGGCGTGAATCGTATCACTGAAGTGACGGTAGTCTACCTACTTTTTGGTCTGCCTGCAGGAGACTATGTTTGACTACAAGACCTGGCCTCAACTGCCATAACTTTGTTATTACTTATATTATCATAGATGTTAGAAAATCATCAGCTCTTGCAATGTGTTCTATCTCGAAAGTCAGGATGGATTGTCAGAATGAGATGGTAAGGTAGTTGGTAGAATTCATGATGACGGCTCGTATTTATATTTCTCTCCACGGGCTTCCATACGTTCCTTGGCTTCCCTTAGGGCCCATGTTTGTATGCTGTATAGACTGATGAATGAGCTGGCTCAGCGGAAGAAACGCGCCGCCCACCTTGTGTCAGGTTTGTAGTACAACAATACTGCAGCCATTGCCATCGACCCGAACATCCCCACATACCAGATGTTCTCCCATTCCTCTTTCACGCGCTTTTGTCCTGGTGCAGGGGGCTAAAGCACTCATCCCATCAGCTCCCCGGAGGTCCGAACAAACGTTAGAAATATCACCTTTTCGCCGAAAAGCCAACCAGTAGGCTCGTTGAATTGGGGTGGTCCATGGGAAGCAAATCGTCTGCCTGTTATGCGACGCGGCACGCTCACTTGGAGCGCACGTAAAGATGAGGTCGGTAGCATGAGGAATATTGACTCGAAGTTGGCCCCACTGCACTGTCCTCGGGTAATTTCGAGGTGGATAGGTCAAAATAGATGCAAACACAACTCCTAGTACTACCCATAACAAGTCGGAGTCAGAGCGCATTCAGGCTGTAGTTTTATTCAACAATTTCAATAGACATCGCGGTATAGACTCGTACAAAATAACGTAGTATTAATCTCATATTACATTGTTAAAAAAAGTGGGCTGCATGGTACCTACCACACGCCCTGCCACTGTATGTTAGTATTCAAGAATGTCATTGAATGGACCTAAGTCAGTCGAACACATCCTGAGTGTCTTCAAAAACACACCAGGGAATTGTGGGGGAATGTGACAGGGAAAATTTCCTGGAAGACTAAATAACAAGAGGTCAGCAGACTACTCTCTATGACAGATGGAATTTTGCAAACACTGAAACCAGTAGTGAACTTTGGAAAGACTGGGATGTACATGTGGTCATGTTATTCAAGAGCCTTGTGTGCTGAGAAAAAAATTGCGATTGCGATCCAGAGTGACATGTCCATGGCATGCTGTCCCACACTGACCAGTTGCTTTCAATGGAGAGCAAGGAAGTCTGAATAGATACTCACAAAATCTGGCAACCCCAGCCAAAGCCTAAATGCATAGTATCACTGTTGAAGGACCCACTGGCTTGGAAAAATGTTTCTAGTCTGAATTCATTAGGACTGGGGTATCCATTGCATCGTGTGTCATCTATAAGTTTCGTTATTTGGATACATCCAGGATGAGAGCAGTAGGATCATTCCATGCATATGGAGATACAACAACTCCCAGAAAACTGGGCATCAGCAGCCATTGTTAGATCAGCGTGATTCCAACCTTCAGAGATAAAATAGCCATTGTAGATGTTACCAGTTGTTGTCACATGTGGAACACCTGCAAAGATTATCAGAGGATATATAGGAATGATTTGTATTGTAGACAAACCCAATGGAATCACTAGGTGCCACCTGAGGGTTTCATGTAGGATACTATCATAGGTAAGGCAACACTGGTCTATCATTTCCAATGACTCAATCAATCTCTGCTGGCCTGCACCTTGGCTTGTGCCTCTGGGTTGAGCAGGATAGTAAGAAAAAATGTGACAGTGGTCTGAGTCAAGGGCAAACTGGTAAACGAAAGACCAGGTGACATTCACCATCTCAGTTGCTGCTGCAGACAAAGAATGAACACTGGGGAGGCATACCTGCAAACACAATGGAAGAAGCCTCCTTGACTGCAGTCAGTCATATTGCTGTCATCTTGATGTCCTGTTCAAAGCATTAGCCACCAAGCACAGCCCCATGTCATTAACAGACCAGTTGGTGGTTCATTCATTTGATATATCTCCACTAATGGTATGCTTCACCAACCTCTCTTTGACATATTGAAAGGGAATCTCCTTCTTATCATGGCCTGCCTGGATACACTTGAGTGGTGCTCACCCAAATGTGGTTTGGATAATTGTCAGCATCAGGAAAACCCTCCCAAGGCAAATTAGGCAGAATTTACATAAAACCGTAACATTAGCACAATCACAGCTATTTATGAACAAAGTTGCTAAAGATGATAATGTGAGACGAGATTTTTCTAACATAGCAAGAGTTATTGAGAATTATCTGAACATTGAAAAAGTATATCTATCTATGTATGAGTTCAACCAGAAGGTGTCACAGTCCTCAAGCACTGTATCACTTGTCCACTCTTGTGGGGCCATGACACCAAACCTTGGTATAAGATGAACACTGCGCTCAATATCAGCAACTGACACAATACTAGCCACAGTGTCACCATTGCACAGTGATCGTGAGAGTTTATATAGTCTGCTATTGCAGTCTGGAGCTGGTGAAAATGGTGTAAACCACTTGACATATGCAAGGTGAGTAGAAAGATGGACCATTGGTGGGAAGAGCAGTGGGATGGATTTTGGTGGTGAGGTGAACATGACTCGAACTTGACCGACACAGAATTCTATGATCAGTACAAAGTAAGTAATACATACTAACACTGACTGATGGTTTACACACCTCAAAGATCCTTCAAATTTGCACCCAGCCTCACCAGAGCTGTATCGGATTGGTGAGCAACAAGATGAGAGCCCAACTTGCATTGTGGTTTTGCATGGAGACTGTCCAAAGTAACATGTGCATTGCCATGGCTGTGGGCATCAACAAAGCACCACTTGACCTTATGAAAGACAGGCAGTTGGTGGAATGGAAAATGGATGTCATGTGCCAGCACATCAAGTGCGTGACCATGGAGTGGTGCGGGATCATTACCTCAACTCTGCTGAGCAATATAGTGTGCAAGGGCATCATGAAAATGAGTAGCACCATAATCTGTAACCAGCTTTTCAATGCTGATGGACTTTGTGCTGGGGTGTTTTGTCATGACTTGTTCACAGCTGAATGTCATATCCGGTGGGCATGAATGGTAAGGATCAGACTGGTGGCCACCTGCAAGTCACCAACTAACATATTTTTGGTGTCATAAAATCTTCTCCTTTCATTCAAGCCAGTGGGTCATTTGGGCAAACTTGTCCTTGTGATTTGTAGTGTGGTAGGCATCTTTTGCCAGATCAATATGAAGCCATTCTGTATACTCTGTTATAATTATCAGTCGAACCAAACAGCATGATCATCAGAGGATAGTGACAAGCAGCATGCAACTTCGGTAGGTTAAAATTGTTTTGAATGCCAAGGTTGACAAAAATGAGCTTGTTTTCATGAAAAAGGTCTAGTGCCTCATCCAGTAACTGAAGGGTCCCAGTGCTATGGCAAGGGTATTGTGCAAGGTACAGGAAGTCAAGTAGCCCCTGTACAGCTCATAGAAGATGACCTGCATTGAGATTGTTGGGCAGACAAATATCAATTATGATGCCAAGGAGGAAGTGGCATATCTGCGCATGTTCGGTGCCGTTTACATGCAATAAGGTGGTGATACCCTTGGTGAATAATCTAATGTGATGGTTGGGAGGAAGCTGTCGACAATGAGCATCAATTTCTGTGGCTTCACAAGTGGCCTCTAACCATCCCAACAGGTGTTTGACCAAGCCCTGATATAGCTGATGTAACACATCCAGTGTGATACCCTGAAAAATATTCGCAAACGGGAGTTTCTCCCAGAAAGGATGTATAACGGGCTTGATTCCCACTGCAGCACATGCATGAACAAAGGCGAGATTTCCTTGATCAAGTGCTGCAAGTGCATCCAGCACCTCACCGATTTTTTGTAGGTGAAGCAGTACTGTGTTGCTTCCTGTGTCGTCTGTGTTGACGTCACATTTCAGACACTCGCCAAACTTGACACCAGTAGCTAGTAGCTGCTCTGGGTAGTCACTGACGAAGCTTGCAAACAATGGATGGCAGCAGTGAAGAGCACCATCTCCACTGTGCATGCTGATGCCCTCTAGTCCAGCATTTTGCAATGGGGCAAGCACATGGCCCAAGCATGCATGATACAGGTTTGCAATAGACTGATGGTGTGAAGCTTTATTGGTGATCTATTCCAGTTGGGTAGTTGGTAGATAGGCCAGAAGGATGTGACCACCATGTGAGGGTTTATGCCGAATTTCCTTTGGGATGTTACCAATTGTGAGATACATGGGGTATGTGGTCTTATTGCAAAACATTGTGACTTGCATTTTGTCTGTCGAGATGATAATTGGAATAATGGTCCCACCTGGGCGATGCTGATCAAGTTTTTTCTATCCAGGCATTATAAGTTACAAAGTCCAATTAATTTCATGCTTAAATGTTCATACCTGTGTGTTCCACCACCATTTGCCAGTATGCATGTTGTGAAACAGATGAATGGTTTGATCTTCATCAGTGTAATGGCACTCTGGAGCAAATGTAAGGTATCTGGCAAAGTCAGGATCACCATACAGTGACTTGATACATTCAATAATGTCATGGTAATAGATGTTGAAAGATTCTCCCATGATGACAATTTGTTCTTGTTTGAATTTTGGGCATCCAGTCAGAAGTTCGTGGTCAATAATCTTGTTCAGTTCATTTGCATTCGTAAACGACAGTCCTAAGCATTCGCTAACCTAGTAAATTAAATGTCAATGAGATGTTTGTAAAATAAAGAACTGCCATACTCTGTCAATGGAGAGCAAGTCTGAAAATGCTGTAGAACTCACCCCATGAAGTTTTGCCCATCTTGCAACTTCCCATTCAATCTTTGAAGTGAATGGATAGTATGGGTTCTCATCATCTGTGAGATGTGCCCCATATGTGACATTGGCAGCGTGATTGGCTGAATCATGTGATATTGTTTGGCTGGCATGTGGATCTGGATAAGGCACACATACAAATCCAGATTGGCCTTGCACCTGTGCCTCGATGTCTTGATGAGCATTCCGTTGAATATCCTCCAACTTGTCATCATCATTGCCATGTGCCTGTGCCTCAATGTCTTGATGAGCATTCCATTGAATATCTGGTTGCAATGGTGCCTCCCATTCAGGTTTGAAGAGGAAATCATCACCATCCAAGTCGCTATCAGCTGCCTGCTCACTGGCAGCAGGCCACTCTAACTCATCCTCGCCATAAGTTCCATAGTAGTCTCCCTCAAAGGTACTGACATCAAGTTTGTCTGTGTCATTCATGGCTTCATCATTTGCTTGTGATCATGATTGGCTGTAGAGTGTTTGACAACAGGGGTCATGACTCTTGGCAAGATGCTGGCTAAGACCAGTTATAGTGAGATCATCACGACCACAAGCTGAGCACATCCAGTGCATATCCATAGTTCAAAATGAGTTGATGATGATGCTGAAACAATGTGAGTGTAGTCAAATGAGTGGTGGGAGGTGGTATACCTGGAGACAATGATACTGAAATGATACAAGCAGTTGAATGAGTGGTGGGAGGTGGTATACCTGGAGATGATGATGCTGAAGCTGAAATGTGACGAGTGGGAGTGGACACCAAAAAAAACAGGATAAGGGTGTAGTAAATAATGGGTGAAGTGGGTTGCTGATGGTAAGACCGTGCCCGATCAAACTATATGTAAGAATTAGCACTGCAGCTGGCAAGGCGAGTGTGAATATACCAAGGTGTGCTTTGATGGCAGTGGTACAGGTACAGGCTTGTGTTTTGCAATACCTGGAGATGATGAAGTTGACACAATTTGCTGAGCAGTATGGCAATTGTCTGACATGTGTAGCAGAATGTCAGTGACCTGAAAACTTGAAGTCAGGGACAGGCAGTGCCGCCGAGACTATGAATTAGTGCCCTTCGCCTGCTACATAAATGCCCTGTTACAAAATTTTACATTAGTAAAATTCTCCATCTGATTTTCTTCTGTTTGACTGTCACTCACACTTGTTTTTAAAATATTCTCCTACCTGAGTCCCAACTTAACCCTATAACCCATTCACTACTTTGATGCTCCTTTCCTATACATTCTTAGTCTCATCAGACAAAGTAATAAAAAGATGATGATACCTCACCAGGGTCATGGTAAGTGGGTACAAGGGACTGGCTGAGTGACACACTGAGGTGGCCCCAACAGAATTGCGTGGTGCCAAGAAAAAGGCTATAGAAAATGCAGGTGAGCAACCAAGAACACAATCAGAAACTAAAACTGACCTGAGATTCAGTCTGGATGCAAGATGGACCGAAGCAAAGGCATGCAGCAGCAACAATAGAGACAGTGGAAAGTTCAGGGAGACAAAAGCACACAACAGTGACTAGAGAGACAGCAGAAAGGTCAGGCCAAGACCATCCTGTGCAAAAAAAGAGAACCAATCCCACTAGTGAAAGTTACTCAATATTTGTTTGAAAAAATTTAACCATGTACCATCTTTTATCAGAGGATGTATCACTGGTGCCTACTCCAGGTCAGAAATTCGGCTCCAAGTCAAACAGGACTGCATCAGCAAAGCCTTCAATATTGAGTGTGTCAATCAACTTAAGAATAAGTACTTACATAGACAAAACTTGGGGCAGGGCATCAGCACAACTCAGTGGATACAGACAGTGACTCACTTGATGAAGAAGCTGCACTGGTGGTTGATAAGCAAGGTTAGGTCACCCTTTGTGACAAAAATGGAAGTCTCACATGATGGTGTGCAGTGTACAATCAATGACTAGCAGTGCACAATCAGCAACCAGCAAAACTCTGCTGAATGTATGCCATGCAAGATGTTGCAGCATTACCTGATGACAATGATGAGTGGAGCAGTGCTGACTCTGATGATACTCAGTCCAGGGACAACTTGAATTGCAAGAACTTGAATGATTTGGATGGTAATGACAGTGCCACTGGCAGTGAGAATGAAGATTCAACTGTGATGCTGCTTTTTGATGAGGTTAGCATTGCTATATCAAATGCTTGTATGATAAGAACTTACAATAAGTTTAAGGTCGCATCACTCATCACCAACAAGCATCAAGGAGCATCCAAGTCATGTGGTACTTCAAAATCAGAATTTGCCTGAGATCACAAACAGGCAACCAAGACTCCAACCTGGGCCAATCTTGACATTGAGGATGCTGTTTCAGAGTCCATTGAAGATGCCACCACTGGTGGCAATTCAGACTTTCATTCTGACAATGATGGCACTACATTGAAACTTACCTCTGATGCTCAAACACTGAAGACTTGGAGTATTGCCTCTCTTATTCAAACAGAAAGTGGAAAGGTGAAGCTACTTGATCAGAACTTTGAGACTCACAGAGTTATTCAGTCTGCAATCATAGAAGTCAAGTGTCATCTGTTTTTTTACCCATGGCTATCCTGAACTGGTTGACAAGAACCAAGCCACACTACAAGCTTTGATACTCATTGCTGAGAAACATGGTGTACATGTGATCAAAGAACGCCTTCAATCAGGCAGACACTATGCATCACAGCTTGGTAGCCTAGTGAGTTCAACTTGCACTGTTTCAGATCCATCTCTAACTATATGTGAGGTGGATGCTCGTGTTCTGATATTGTGCTGTGAACTGAAGGAAGATGCATGTGCAAATGCCGATAGCTACTTTCATCTCAGACACAACAGCACTGGGAAAGTTGCAGTGAAAAGACTACTGGAGAAGCTTGCATATATCTATGCCTTGAAATTCAATGTGAGATCAATACATCTCTTGCCTGCATTACTGACATTGTTGAAACTATATAGATCAATAATGATGCTTCACCCATCAGGAAGAAGCCCTACCAGGGTGAACTCCTGATATTCTTAATATATTGGCAGCTCTTTCATAGCTTGAGGTCTATTGGCTTCAAATTTGCAGAACACTTTATCAAAATTGCAAACAACAAAGGACAGCACCCTGGAGTCCCCATTCCTTTGCTCACTGAAGGTGAGGAATTGTGGTTGGCTGTCAGTAGTCCTCTGTACGCGAGTTATACTTGGCCCAAAGGGATCTCTACTGGGAAGGTCCTCTAAATTTGGAGGGAACCGACTGAAGCTGAGTACCAAAACCAGGTGAATAATGCAGAGAAAAATGATCGATGCATTATAGATGTGCAATAGCATGAGTTGAGGAGAATGTGGAAGTGGGTTTTGGATTGTAAAGCGGGACTGAGGAGTTGATTGACCTTTTCTTCAATTCTTTTTCTACACTTTTTCCCTTTGTAGTCATTGTAGATAGGTAGGTAAGTAGAAGTAAGTCCCTCCCCCCTTCTAAGTCTAGTTTCCCAGGAGTAGAACCAATTTTGGAAGTGAAGTGAATAACCATTGTAATTTGTAAGGTGTGAAAGTGTAGCTACATAGGTATTTGATCAAATAAAAACAAGGAAAAACTCACCAACAGATCTTCGGAGGACAGGACAGGACATGCAGAGGGCAAATGACTCGAAAGGCAAAGGTGGAAGCCAGGCGCCTAGGGGCACGTGAAGGTGTGACCAAGGCAAAGCAGAGATGAATAAGGCGCCCTAGTGTGTGCAAGGTGGAACCATAGGCACCATAGTGCGTGGTATGCGTGACCATAGGCACTAGAGGCACCTATGATATGGAAGTGTACACAGGGCAGATGTGTTACTGAAAAACCTTCATTGTGAGGCTGTGTGTGGTTGAGTCTCTACATCTGTGGGGGACTTAAATACTGAGTGTCCCCACTCAGCGATAGACGCAGGAATGTTGGGCTTATCAGAGTAGAGCTGGAGAGGGTCATGTGATTGCAAGAGTAGGGCCTACAATTGAATGGGAGTGATGAATGCAAGCATTGCTGACATAATTTGAAATCTTGTTGATAAGAAGATGGATGCATTCTCGCCATTCCTTGTCTCCTTTATCTTTCATCAGTCATGCCTCCTTTCAATCCATCTATGCTGGGTGCCTCTCCTACTCCTGAACTGGAGGTTCCAGGCAACATGGAAGATGCATGGATGGAAGATGCCCCTTTTGAGAGTGACACCGACCGCTTGCTTAAGGGCTGGGCAGGGTCTCTGATGGCGTTAGACAGATGTGTAGCTGCCTCTCCTGATATGAAGCCTAAGTTGTTGGAGGACCAGGAGGCTTGGATGCATGAGTGGAATTCAGTATTGGTGAGTGCGCTTGTCCCTCGATTATTGTATTGATCAAACCGGTACAGGTGAACTTGAACAGTTGTTCTATGAGGGTGGATGAATTGGGGGTGGCACTTGATATGATCGACCAAGATGTGGCGTGAGTCCAGGAGGGGAAGAAGACATATAAAGCGGTGGAGGCACTAGTGAAGGGATGGAAGGCAAAAGCAATTGAGACAGTCCCTGGGGTGCCTGCCAAGCATTTAGCACCTACCTCTGGTCAGGCATCTGAGGCGGAAGCACGCGCCACTGATGCCTCTGCAGGAGTTGCAGGTGTACCAGTGCACCTACTGATATTTCGCCTAGTGCATCTTGTTGATGACATGATGGTTGATTCTAGCAGATGGGGGGACGCGTGTCTGTTGTCAGGACGCCTCACTGCAACTGTTGTGACATGTTTAACATCCCATGTGGAGGCACACCTGGCAAGCACTGCCCTCCTTGTGACGTTTCTAAGAAGTCCTGCTCTTTCTCAGGTGAGTACTGCATATCGCCTATGTTAGTGCATGCCACTGATACAAGGTGACTTAGTCAAAAGGAAAAGTGTGCAGACACCTTGCACTCGCAAGGTGCTTCCCAGGTGCGCTGTTGCAAAGGAGTCTGCTAGGGAAACAGCTTCATCTTTTGCTATTGACAATGAAGGCACGTCTGGCAAATCTGACATGGACGTGGAGATTACCAGTGAGTGCCTTGCAGAGGAGAAGGTGTTGCATGCTTCACATGTAATTCCAGTGTGCACTGTCAATCCGATACCATCCGGTTCTTTGCCAAAAGGAAAGGGTAAGGCCAGGGACCTTCAGGCAGATTTGGAAGAGGTTGAGGCAGAGAACGCACACTTGAAGGAGGCGAATGCATGGATGAGGAATAGTATGCTGGCCATGCGCCAACATGCGTGCGCCCAGCAGGCAGATCTCCTCCAGCTTTCCAACAAACTTTTCACCATGTCCCAGGAGTGGTCTGAGGTTGAACAACACCTCAATGCTTCCCTTAACTAGATAGTTGTAGTCACTATGTCCAAGCGCCAATGCACCTTTCCAATATATTTGTTTCTGTCATGCCCCATGTCTGATCTGCTGGGTTACTGTCATAATTATAATATGTAAGTATAGGTGAGGTGCATAGAGAGTATGATACAATGAAAACAAAATTTTACAGTGTTCTTGCGAGCTGTGCGCCCAACTTGTCTTCATTGCGCAACTTCTAACTTCTATTCCTGCCATAGTCCCTTGCGCATATGTCAATTGATGCAGTGCATGTCTATGGTAAAAGTGCGTGGCGTGTGGCGCACATTCGAAGGCGAAGGTCTATGGTTTGATTAATTGCGCGCTATACACATAATGGGGTTAGTTGTATGTACTTTGGAATTTAACAATGTATTTCGTGGTTGGCAGTACAGTAGAGTCTGTGGATGGTATGTGCAAATCAATGTGCGTTATATGTACTATGAGAGTAAGAAAATGATCACTGGATGAAACCCGGGGTAAAACTGAGAGTGAATATCGAGGCGTTATTTTTTTTTTTTTTATTTTTTTTTTGATGTTGTTTGTATTGGTGTATGTGTGGGATTGTGGATATATGCTCCTAGGGAGTAGGATGATAAAATGTGGATGTGCATGTTAATCATCGGGTGCGCGCTCAGGGTCTTCGTCACCTGGTTCTGTACCTTCTTCTTCTGCGAGGCGGTCTAGGGTTTCCTCGTCCATGCCCGTGATACTAGTCACAGTTACACACTCTTCACTTCTTGGGTAATATGGGATGATGCAGAATGCAGCAAATTGAAGCTTTGAGACTGCCCCATCTAACTCTGCCAACAGGTATGAGCCTCCTTTCATGTGATGCATGACCATCATAGGTCCCAAATACTGTGGTTTTGTCTTCTTGCTTAGTTCATACTCAACCTTTGAGTTGCACACTAACACTAGTGTGCCAGGCACGAAGTCATAGTCCTTGATCATCATGCAAAATCTTTGTTCAAAGTCACAGACAGATTTGTAGTGTGCATGCACTACTTTATCCTTGATCATTTCGAGATCCTCAATATGCTTCTGCAACTGGCGCACGCGCCATGCTATGAGGTCAGTAGTGGTGAATGCACCTCGCTCTGGTGGAGGCACTAAGAACATTGCTTCAGCTAAGTCAAACAGAAAAATTGGCTCTACTCCATGAACCATGAAGTAAGGCGACAGCCCTGTTGCTTTGTGTATGGTAACGTGTTCTGCCCAAAACACAGAATGTATGATGGTGTACCATTGTGAGTTGTCTCCATCACAACTTTTCATGATGGCCTCCTGGACATCAAGATGCCTGCATTCCACTATACCATTAGCTTGAGAATTGTAAGGCGAAATGCGGATAGGGTGGATGCCATATTTTTCGGCTAAAGAATCTGTGGCGAGTCTATATGCTGGTGCGTTATCAGTGATCAACTCAGTAATGGGGCCCCACCAGCATAGGAGCTCTTCAAAGATGAATGTGGTAAGCATCTTGGTGTTCTCCTTGTGCAGTATGCACCATTCAGGATATGATGTGAGCGTGCATCGTGCCTGCACTAAGTACTCGAATCCGCCCACTTTGGGCATCTTCATTGTATTGATGTGTGCTCGGTGAAACAAACCTCCTGGGATTGGTACCATTGGCAGTATATGTAGTCTACACACCTGGCGAACTTGGCATTCATGGCAGGTGCATGCATACCATTTGATATCATCAATGGTATATGGCCACCAAAAGCATAGGAGCAGGTGCGCACATATAGCATACACACCTTTGTGTCCTAGATTGTCGTGCGCCTCTTTGAGAATGCAAGAGTGGTTAGGTTGTTTCACGATGAGTTGGTGCTTTCTGTTAGCCCCTCTCCGCCACAGGTTGCCCTCTAGGATGAAGAAACGCGCTGCATGCATAACAAACGCTTGGAACTTGTCATCTGTGAGGTTAGCAGGTCATTTGCGCGTGGAGAGAAATTCCTTTGTTGTGACCATTTTCGTGTCAAGCACTTTCGCACTTTTCAAGCGAGGGATGGTTGGTTCATCTAAAAGAGGTTCCGTGATATCTAGAAAAACATGTAAATCTGGTGGGCAAGTTAGATGTTTTGCATATGGCACATAATGCACATGGCATATGAGCCAGGTTGTCACAGCTTCTACTTGGTGCATCCTTTCATTCAGGAGCATAATCCCGAGAGAGTATGAGTGATCTATCCAATCCTCATGGTCATCTTCTTCCATGGGATCTTCATCTATGGGTGGTCTCCTTGAGAGGCCATCAACGCCTGCATGCTTTGCGGCCAGAAATGAATGAGTTTGAATTGGAAAAGAAGAATACCCACAATCCATCAGTTGATGGTCACATTGGGCTGCAAATCAGGGTTGTTGATCATACCTTTGATATATTTCGCATCAACTTCAACCATAAGGTTGGTGATGCCAAATATAAAGACGCGCACGGCATGCAATGCGCGGAAGAGTCCATATAGTTCTAGCTTCGCCTGAGAGTAGCAGCTCTCAACTTCACTAAGTGTGATTGAACTGAAATGGTTAGGATATCACTTTCCGTCTTCGCCTATCTGTAGTAGGATAAATCCCACTGCGATGCAAGAAGTGTCTACTGCTAGGATGACCTCTCTGCCACATTCGTAGTCTAACCATCACAATGTGGGGGACTTTAGTATTGCATCCTTCAGCATCTGTACCACTTCCCAATGCTCTGGCCCAAATTCGAAAGGTACATCTTTCTTGGTGAGGTTAATTAGTGGGCGCGCAATACATGAAAAGTTCTGAATGAAGATTCGTAGGACTCCACATGTCCCTAGGAATCTGCGGACTTGCATCTGATTCTTGGGTTCTGGCCAGTCACAGATCTTCTGCACTTTGGAGTCCTCAGGTACGCGACCCTCATACGTGCACTTGTGACCAACAATAACTGCAGTGGGCACAGCTAGGACAAACTTGGTGGCGCTTATCGTGGCGCCTACGTTCTCTAAGCGCTGCAAGATGTGGTTGAGCACTATGCAATGTTCCCATATGAAGCGACAGATGCCCGGATTGGCAGGTATAGTCTCATATGAACCATCCGCATTCTGGTAGCGCGTCTGAACTGATTTGACAGGAACATCATCCATGAAGGGAGATGTATATTCTGGGATCTTGTCTTGCAGGATAAACACTGTGTCTCCTTGGTAAACCTGTACAGCATTAGCATGTCCTTGCGGTAGAGTTGTCAACTGATGGGGTCCTAAGGGCATCCCGAAAGTGGTCAAGTCTCGTGATTCCTTGTGAAGCACATACTGATCATAACCTGAATATAAGTCCATCATTCTGTATACTGCATATCCTGCAAATGATTCTGCTAGATGTTCGACAAAAGGCGGAACTGATGCATCACAGATTGTTACTGCATTGAGCAGTTGCAAATTGTGAACTAAATGGAGTGATTTGCCATCTTTCTTGACAATACAGAACCAGCGTGAACAATACACTGCTGTTGAAGGCTCATAAACTCCTGATGTGATCTTTTCCTTGATAATGTGTATAACTTCTCCGAGTGTAGCAGGCGGAATTGGGATGTTTCGCTGTGACCATGGCGTATGGGGCACTGTGGGGATTTTATACGGCAGAAAATATGTCTCATTGAGGCACCCTCATTCTGAGGCATCCCAGGTGAAAGCAAGTTTGTGCACACGGATGAGCCAATGTATAAGCTTCAGCTCTTCTGGCCATAGCCATTTCGTGGGATTGAGGTCTAGTTTGTCTGCCCATGCTTGCGTTAAGCGGACACCGGGAGCAAAATCTGGGGGACAAGGTGGTAGATCTGGCATACCAGCCAGCAGTTCTTCAGGTAGTTGTCACAATACTCTATACTCTGGAGGCATAGTAGTAGGCACCATGCATACTTTCTTCGCAACTGGCTTATAGACTAGTGTGTGATGTACAGGATAATACAAATATACTGAGTTAAAGGCATCAATATGCACCTGACCTAAAACAGACCGGGTAGACATTAGATGCGTGTAATGTGCTGAATAATGCAGAGATGTTAATGATGGTAGATGCGATGATGAAAGCAAAAATGGTGTTAGAGATATATTATTTGTGAAAACAGGAACGTTATTGCTCCTTAAGAGCTGCAAATGATTGCCTTCCCTGCGCGATTTGCACAACGGGTCAGGATGAATACAAGAACTAGAAACCATGCAAGATTGATACCATGTTATGAGCAGGGTAGCGAAAGATGATTTAGTGTCTCCCCGCAAAAATTGCAGATCATCAATACTCAAAAACCCTTTTCCTCTCCTTTGGTGAGTGAATGCTCCACACACAACATCCCTTTAGTGCAGCATGTGCATGGCTTTTGCCAAGGGATGGTAGGAATGCACAGCTCCTTGCGCGTGTTTGGGTCTGTCAGTAAGATATCTTGTTCTCCATCTGGGAGATCAAAGGTACAGCATGCAGTTAGCTTGAAGAACGGGTGTCCGAGTAATATTTCAAAGTTCATGTGCCCTGTGACCTGAACTTGGAAGTACATTGGTCCTCCCCCAAAGTCAAGTGGTATGTTCTCTATGACGCCAAGTGTGGCATCCATTGATGTGTTGACTGACTCCATGTTGAGCCGATAATCTGAGTGTAAACCAATGCCAAGTGATTTCCAAACCGCTTTGGGCATCACAACTACTTCTGCTCCTTGATCGAGAACACATGTAAGTATCTGCCCACCAATGGTAGTCATGCAGATGCAACACAGAGATGCGCAATGGTCTGCGATGATCCTGCCATCGCCACTGCGTAATCACTTGTCATCAAATTCACATAACCATTCCTCATTGGAAGGTTGCACTTTGAGTTTGTGTACAAGTGCTGACCCCACTGTGACACGCTTCATAGTGGTGAGGTCGCGGAACATCTTGTGCACTTCTGGGGAGATAGTGAATAGCTCCCTGACAGGGATATTGAGGGTAGAATCTAGGACGCATTCTACGATGTGCTTGTCTGCTTCCTTGTCTTCTAACGTGAACGTATACCTATATTGATTGGGTGATGGGGATGATGCATTAGTCACTGGTGTGCCTGGTGGCAATGATGACGATGATGATGCTGTAGATGCAGCATCTTTCATCTTGGGTGCTTGTGGAGGCATGTTACTGGTAGCAATGGTATCAGGCGCCTTTGCTTTAGATGCTTGTACTTCTGGAGAGAGTACTTCTGTAGTGTCTGAGGTATGCTTGGACATAGGTCCTGGGTGCATGTGAGGTGCACCTGCAAGTTCTATGCCATCGAAGCATACACCTTTACCTTTCTTTTGGTCACACCATGTGGTAGCTAGAGCAAGTGCCTGAGTTGTGCATATCACTTCTAACTCATCCTTGTCCATTTCTGGTTTGGGGCCAGTTATTGTGTGTACAAATGCGGAAGGTTCGACTTCAATGATTGTCTCCACATCCAACAAGGCATGGAAAAAGAGTCCTGCAGTAATGCTCGAGCTTGGGAGCGCCTCATTAGCTGCTTGAGCCGTGAGATAGTGATCAATGCAATCTTTGAGACTTCCATCACTCTGATGCCCTGGGATCCATCCGCCATTCTGGAGAACAATCTTATTGATGTTAGTATCAAGCTTGCATTTGCCTGCAGCAATGTATTGGTCTCTTTCTCTGCAATGATTCATATAGTGGTCTGTACCACCACAGAACATGCAACCGACAGGACTGTAGCTGCCATTGCGCCTAGCAAAATATTCTTGTTTCACTACAACATTGGGTGCAGTTGGTTGTTGGGCAGGCACCTGAGGCGAAATAGTAGGTGCAAATGCCAGAGATAATACTGGCATGCTTGAAGGTACAGTACTTGAGACTCCAATACCCAGTAATAGGAATTGCGTGGCCGCAACTACATCATTAAATGGATACAGGTCTTGGGGATGATGGTCTGGAAACTTAATCATTAGCCTGGTGTGCGTTTGCACCTGAATATCACTTGGAAAGCCCTCTAAGAAAATGTGGTCCCTTTCCGCTTTACCTATGCAATCCTTCTGAATAAGTGCTCTCGCAACTTTAAGGAATGTGTGTTGATAATTGCCTAACTCCTTTATGGAGTGCATAGCTGCAGATGCCTGCTTGCGAGCAATCACTTGTAAATCAGCAACTGAGTACCTTCAGTCACCTTCGCATCCTGGGTACATTAGCTTGACCTCAGTGATAAATATGCTATAGTCAGCACCTTTCACCTCAGCCATATCAGCCCATAGCTCACACTCATTTGTAGGCAGATAACAAATTATACCCCTGATGCGATCCACACCTGTGAGACCTGCTTGATCAGCAAGGTCTTTGTAGTCATCGATGAATGTGAGGAGGTTCTCAGTTGTGCCATCATACTTTGGCACGCCATCTGTGCCACAAATGGGCATTCAGAAGGCAGGGGTATTTGACATGACTGGTTGCGGGGGCTGGGGTAGAGGATGATTGAGTGGGTTTTGCATTAAAGGTGATGGGCCATGGGAGAATATAGCAACAGTGGAATGGATTGAGTTAGGTGCTGGTGGAGCGATAAGAGATTGTTGCTTGATGGTCGAGGATGTGTGGGTGCTTGATTGGGTTGATGCAATGCTAGGGAATTTGTGTTCTAGATCACTAAGGGAGGTTAGTGTGCTTAATGAATCAATTCTTTGGGAAGCAAAGATCTGTGGCTGCTGAGGCATCACTAGGAATGCACTGGGGGGTAGATGTCTTGGGTTATCTAGCACCTCAAAGTCATCAGAAGATTTGCCTTGTACTGATTCTTTTGGAGAAGGCATGATAGGCGATGGTGCATCATTGCGCACTACAAATAAATCTGGATCTGGACGGGTTGGCACAGAGACATTTTGCAGTTGGGAATTAGGCTGCAAGGTGAAAAGTTCTTTAATTGGGGTTAGTTGCGTGCTGGGAAAAGCATAATTGAAACTGTCAATAACTTCTTGCTGCGCTAGGCGATCCTTCGTAGGTCTCAGCGTCCTACCAGTCTTCTCAGTGGATCCCCTTGTGGTGGGCTCCAGTTAAAGGCGAGGAATTGTGGTTGGCTGTCAGTAGTCCTCTGTATGCAAGTTATACTTGGCCCAAAGGGATCTCTACTGGGAAGGTCCTCTAAATTTGGAGGGAACTGACTGAAGCTGGGTACCGAAACCAGGTGAATAATGCAGAGAAAAATGATTGATGCATTATAGACGTGCGATAGCATGAGTCGAGGAGAATGCAGAAGTGGGTTTTGGATCATAAAGCGGGACTGAGGAGTTGATTGACCTTTTCTTCAATTCTTTTTCTACACTTTTTCCCTTTGTAGTCATTGTAGATAGGTAGGTAAGTAGAAGTAAGTCCCTCCCCCCTTCTAAGTCTAGTTTCCCAGGAGTAGAACCGATTTTGGAAGTGAAGCGAATAACCATTGTAATTTGTAAGGTGCAAAAGTGTAGCTACATAGGTATTTGATCAAATAAAAACAAGGAAAAACTCACCAACAGATCTTCGGAGGACAGGACAGGACATGCAGAGGGCAAATGACTTGAAAGGCAAAGGTGGAAGCCAGGTGCCTAGGGGCATGCGAAGGCGCGACCAAGGCAAAGCAGAGACGAATAAGGCACCATAGTGCACGCAAGGTGGAACCATAGGTGCCATAGCGCATGGTATGTGCGACCATAGGTGCTAGAGGCACCTATGATACAGAAGTGTACACAGGGCGGACGCATTACTGAAAAACCTTCATTGTGAGGCTGCACATGGTTGAGTCTCTACATCGCATTGGTTGCAACTGTGGTAATGTACTCCTCTTTATTGTGTGAATATGCTGCTTAACTTGTTGCAAAGGTGTATGCATCTCTTTTGTGGAAATTGCAAGGTGCACCATCAAAATTCAACTTTATGGGAAACCTATTCAGTGAGACCTACAACTACCATGTCAGGTTCCTGGAAAAACTGAAGAAGGATGCACCTACAAAATTCCACTGTATGATGGCTGATATTTACGATGCTGCACAGTGAGTTCCTCTTCCAAAGTATTGCCTCAATGCTCACTCTGCTTGTAGGAAGTTGAGATACAGTGGCACCACTGCCAGTGGCCACACTGGTGATCTGGAAGTGTTCAAGCTTCTTGATCTTGATAATATGACAGAAGATTGAATCATCCTGCTCATATTCATAGTATACAATGTTGATTTGTGAAGCTGATATATGTCTCTCAGTTTGTCATAGTGCACACTGTTATTTAAATTAGCCTACCACTGATATACCCCTTTTTAATCAAAGACTGGTTTTTTTTCTTGTAATGCTGTCTGATTTAGTTGAGTCCCTCATCTAAGATTAAACAAATTAACTCTATGATGTATGATAATATGTTTGAATTACTTCGAATTCTTTCTAATTCTTGTGTTTTTATTAGGGGGTAAAAAAAGCGATCTAATCCTGCTAAAGCTTGAATTTGGAAAATCTAGACATAATAATGCAGCATTAGTTCTAAAAACCTCTAATTAGCATAGGAGGGTTTTCCTGATGAGGGTCCTGTTTCTATATGGCATAAACTCCATGTTAAAATCTGA
>QLOO01000912.1:0-21722 GCA_003313855.1 Suillus sp. MG131 | reverse complement strand
GAATTATCAGAATAACATCATTTTGTGCAAATTATTACAATTTTTGCCCAGGAGGCTTTTCCTGATGTAAACAAATTCGAAGGTAGTAGGAGGCGGAGACTCTGGAGAGACCTTGGAAAATGCCGAGCGGTCACTATAAACATCGTCGACCTCCCATAGCGTACCAACACCAAAAAACCCCGAAATTTGCAGTCCAGCTATGCGGCGGATGACTTCATTGGGCACCTCCTCATCGCCGACAAGAACGCAAACACTCAGCGTGTGGAATGCCCTTCTCCAGGACCATGATATGGAGCAGAATCTATCTCTCATCACAAAATTGGAATTGTGAGGCTGCGTACGTTCCTGCTTGCTATGGAAAGTAAGGTACACTCAGGTGTTCTGTTGAAAAGCTTCGAATGAACCTGCTCATGTGGCCGCGTCATAAGAATTAGTAGTACGGTTAACCATCGCAGAAACAAGCTTCCGGATGAGCTTGCTGTTGACATCGAAGAGTCCTCACCTCCAGAGCCTCCCCGAATCAAAATATTAATAGATATGTGAATGCCTGAGGGTATTACCAAGAAAGAGAACAAAGAACCTCGGAAGAAGGTTGAGAATTATTTGCACTGTATGGAGTGACTCGCCTACTAATAAGCCTTCAAGTCTAATATAGCGAGCTTCTAAGCTGTCAGGCATGATAGTGCAGGCAGTGAAAATCTAACAACACGACAAGGATCGAAGATGGACTGGGTAGAATTGTCAGGAAGGATGTATGAGTTACTGAAGTTGAGCCTAGGTGTGTCCTTCAAGTTCATGGGCGTGGTTCTAGAGGAGGGCGGATAAGGATGAACTTGAAGGAGACAGGGCAAATGTGCATGGATGCTCGGATATATGGTGTAACACCTGCACATTTATTTTTTGCGCGTTCCGCACCTTGCGCGGTGCGCGTTTTCGTCAAAAATTGCACAGTGCGCGTTTCCCACTCCCGATTCTCTTAAGCAATTCTGCGCGCTCTCTTTGTATCAGCTGATTTTTTACAGCCAGCAGGCCAAGTCAGAACAACACAGACTAGTAAGTCCGTTTCCCGCCATTTTGTGATATCCTTCTCACCTCGTTTCACCTGCAGGAGCTCGTGTTCCGTCTCTATCCTGGCTCTCATCTATTGTGAGTGATGGACAGATACTATATGGTACATGCATCTGACATGCTCTTCTCGCCTAAAGTATATCAAGCTCAATGACCTTCAAGTTGGGCTCCCCACACTTTCTCGTCTCCATCTGTTGCCACCTGTAGTTCTCGTAGTGCAACTCCGTCACCATCGAGATATGGTCGAACATGTGCATATAGACGTAGTAGAGAGTGCAACTTGCAGAAATCAAAATAGTTTTCATTCTCAACTTCAGCGACGCCCCAAAGGTACTCACTGCGACAGTGCGACCCTTGACAAGGTGACCATAAACATCTTCAGTTGAGCCAATGATCGAGAAGGGGATGGGCCATCAGTGAACCAGTGCTTGGTAAGTGACACATCTGCATCAAATGAGCATTGTCTGCAAAGTAGTAACGAGTTTGAAATCATGTATCAGACTGCAAGATAATATCATTAGTAGGTGAGGCAATTACGAGGGTGCAAGTTGAATGTAGCAATACGGAAGGAGATGATGAGGATACTAGTATGAACGGCAATGCACAAAGAACAAAAAATACAAAATTAATGCACCTGTGATTTGGGAAACAGACCTGCCAGTGGTGACCATCAAATGTTGTGTAACATAGTAGCCTATGCCGACTCTCAAATTCCTCGGAGGTTGGCAAGATTCAGCATAGCATGTCGGGAGTCCCAAGGATTGATGTATACAGTGAAAGGGTCATCATTGTCCTGTATCTTGTCACGCCACAGGACGTCCGCTTCGCTGACCGACACAAAGTCTGGTGGAGCCGATATCTTGTGCTCTACTTTGAGGGTAGCTGGCACTTGACCAGTCATAGTATGAAATGATACCATTTCTGAAATAACAGCAGCGTAGATGTTCATCAACAAGTAGTGTATATGAGTGAACTGGTAAACTCACTATAACTATCGGATTGAGCCCTGATCTGGGTTGATGGAGGTGGTTCGAGTTCAGAGGTGGATTCAGAGTTCCTGAAAAATAAGGGAACAGCAGCGTCACTTGCAGGTTCTGGAACAACAGATAAAATAAGCTCGGTTGTCACAATATTCGAGAGACAAACCCTTTTTGAATTTCTTCTGAACTGCTTTCCTAGTAGCTTCTGATGGTGATGGGGAAAGCAGAGTGTGACTCCGCTTCGCTAATGAAATGGATGAGTTCATCACACTATAATTCGAATCACAAATAGTACTCACCATTCCGTCTTCTTGTGGGTGACTTAGCAGGCACTACCTTGCCTTTACCCTTTGGGTCCTTAATGTCCGAATCCGAGGACATATCGAGCTCCATCAATGAACTTGCAAGATCATTATCCGACTTGATGTTAACTGAATCATCCGTGTCGGACAAAAGCATGTCATTACAATCATCGCGTTCAGAATCTGATCCAGCTATCACAGGCTGAGTGTTCCAAGACTCATAAACACTGTTAGGAATCTGGTTCCTTGTGACTAGTGCCAGTAGTATTCCATAAGTACAATTTGAATGAAGCAAAAAACAAACGAGAACACACCAAACCAAAGATGACAATCACTGACACTCACTTTATCTCGGCCCTTGTGTTTTGCAAGATCACTCCCAGTCGGAAACCCAATATCCACGACTGTTAGTGTTTGTCTGCATTTGTTGAGGAGCCACCAAATTGGCTTCTCTTCATGTTCGCGCCACAATGTAGTTGATTGTCATTTCTTGGCTTGAACATTGAGGTAATCAAAGACTTTAGGAAACCAGCTTCGTAACTGACTGGTGACCTTGCGATAATTCCATCCGCCTTCGATGACGAGCTCTCGTTCAAGATAACAGCCACGGTTTTTCATAGCCTGGATTTCATTTTTGCCATTCTTGGTTGGGGCTTTGGACACTCTGATAAGACCGTCCCTCTGTCAAAAACTGAGTTAGCGAGATAACCTGTTTCTTGAGGGCACTTGACTGACATCAACACCGCAAGTCAACATGGCCCTGATGCAACATGAAACATGTTCCCTGATGTTGCGATGCTAGGGATGTGCCTGCCAGTGCGTGCTTGGCTTCCAACTATTTGTGAGCTGGTAAATTCCTTACGATCCTGAATATAATTTCTTGTGAATTTATTGTCATGCACTACTAGGGCAACACTTACCTTTCGCAAGCCTGCCAATGGTGCTGGGCCCTTGGCCAGCTTGTGATAACCAGCAAGCCGAGTTGATGACATAGTTGATAACACTTCCTCTCGAGCACTGGTGAGTGGCACTAGGCTTCCTTGCTTGCCTGTAGTGGCAAGCTTCAGGTTCTCATTCAAGTTGGCGATTTTTCCACTAGTGATTTGAGTAAAGATATCCTTGATTGTGGCTGCCGAACTTGGACGCGGTTGTTCATCAGCATCCTCTTGAACTTCCAGTGCTGGTTCACGGCTCATTGAAGCTTTCTGGGGGTGCTTGCTGCGACCATGGCCACACTCTGTGCAATGGCCTTCATCCTGTGTGCGAGGGAAAAACTCCTCACAGTCACACATTTGACTGTCTGACTTGAGGCCTCTGCAGAAGAGTTCTTGATTTGAGTTGTTGCCTTTGGGATCCATAGCTTGGGAGTCAGAAGGCACTGGTAAAAGGGAATGTGGAGACAACTCGAAGCAGTAGACTCAGACGTGCAGATGACCTGAAGCAAGGAAATTACACAAATAGCCTGGCAGTTTATATACACCTAACAAGGCAATGACACTTTACATTGATGTGTATTACTCGTAATTAGTTGCTACTGGCAGTTAAAAAATACGACAAAACTAATAACGCCTGACACCATAATTTTGCTCGATCAAACCAAATCGGTTCTGCGAGTGAAACATGGAGTTCCTTTGATCCTTGTCGACCAAAGGTAATAGTCTCAAATGTTGGGTAGTCATCTCCATCCCACTCATCTAATGTTAGCCTGCAATTGTTTGGTGTAATACCCTCGGCTATAACTTCATTGAGGGTGGCAGTAAACTGATGTCGTGTTGTGTCATCAACAAAAGGGTTCTGTTGTGATGGCACACTAATAGCCTCGTGACGGATCTGATGTCTTTGTTGATTGTTGATGGCCTGTTCCATAGTTTCTGGATGTTCGTTGTCGCTATCTGAGTCGCTGTCTTCTTCATCAGCAGGGTGCCCAGCTCCCATTTGACGATGCTTTCGAGTTGTCATGTGACCATGGACTCCGTAGTACTCATTAATTACATCAGGGTGCACACCTTCACAGTCATCATGATAGACACCAAACTGCAAGTGCCCTAAAAAACGTAAATCCTGTGTGTCCATACAGTAATTTGTCAACATTACATCAAAAATTGAGCTACAAGTTTACCTTGGGACTCTTATTGTTGGTGTCAGGACCATGAATTGGATGACAGTTCCATTCCGCCTGAAAATTCGAGCAATCTAAATTGATTTCATTGAGAAATAAAGTCTGGAGCAGCCAGATGTGATCTGCAGTCTGAGGATTGAGCCCATAATAGTTCTCAAGTCGGGTAAAAAATGCTCTCCATCTCCTGGCAAATTGTGTGCCAACCTCAACCCACAAATGTTCAATTCGAGTGTTCCGTGTAGAGCTTAGTACATTGGGTGTGAGTACTAAATAACAGAAACAATTGGATCACAACTCATGATCCCCACATGAAAGAGGCATGGCGTGGTCCATTTTTCATAATCATATAAGTTGCTATATCAAGATTCTCTCCACCCCGATCTCCTCGCACTCGAGAAGGCATCCCAAAAACTTGTGTTGCTTGCTTAAAAACGTCAAGAACAGTTGTCGAGTGATTGTTATTACTTGCTAGCAATCCTGTTATCTGGCAGAAATACAAATGAGAATCAATGAAATGTACAAATGAAAATATCAAACTGTTCTGCAGAAACCATCAACAAAACCATGAATGACTATTCCCCAGCGAATTAATTTATGGTGTCCATCTATGTGCCACAATGCATTAGGCTGCTTAACATGATACTTATGCTGACGTTTGACCCATCAGTCACGCAACACCTGACCCAATCTGTCAACTCTGCAGAGCGACTCTACCACTCGTTGGTGCTGCACTCGCAGTCCATGCCTGTGGAGAAAACCAATCATGTATCTTATACCTGAATCAGGCCGCTCTTTCTTGAACTCGGTGACAAGACGATCAAGGTCAACATTAGTAAGGTTCGAGTATTTTCTTTCGACTCCGTAGCACTTCATATAGCGTTGTAATGTGTTCCTGTGGACTCCAAGCATTTCAGAAAGCTCAGTGAGTTTAATTTGCCGGGAAGTAGAGACTGCTTCAGTGAGGAATTCAACATCAATCAATTTTTTTGGATGGCCTGGATGGCCTGTGTGCAGCAAGGCCACTGGTTCTGGAATCACGACATTGTCATCCATGCTGTTGCACAATCAATGACGCAAAATACATTTAAGAGGTGGATTACTGATTCTGTAAATTGTGCTGAAATGACGACAAAAGTACAGAGATATTTCCCAGCAAATGCGCTGTATGAGAGAGCCAGTCTTGCATCTCAAGTCCTTGAGGATCATGTGCAAGGGCTTCAAGTAACAGGATAGCATCCCCTGATATAGTGTCTATATGAAATGTGAGTTGAATTGGGTCGGCGTCCTCTTGATTAAGAATACGATGGGCGCGCTGGTACATATCCGACAAAGAATCGTGGGCAGTGAGAATATTTGCAGACCATGGATTCTGATTTAGCATGCGAGATGGTAATTGAGGCAAAGCTGTTGGCAGTGCAGGCATCACAATAGATTGACTTGAAGATGGAGTAGCATTTGGATGACAACGAGACAAGCAAACTCGTACACCAGTAGCGTTGATTACATAATGCCATGTGTTTGCTGGCATTGCCCATCCCGACTTCTGGCAGCTGATTGTTGTTCTTGTAAATCCTCGTCAATATGTCAAAGGCAACTCGACACCCTGTTTACTACTTCCACGCATCAAGCCATGTCTTCCAGGTGAGTTTCATTAATTTACTCTTCATTTTGGACTCACAATTTGAAATATTTTGTGCTGGCAGGTTGAGAACACGCTGTACAAGCTCTGCAGTTTGATTTTATCCTCAGCTTCCAACCTGTTTCATGACATGTTTGCTGCTACTCAGAACAGTGGTCAAATGGAGCTGGACGGCATGAGTGATGACAAGCCCATTCACCTCGAAGGAATATCCTGGGATGCCTTTGAGTTGTTTCTCGAGCTTACATTCGGAAGGTATGTTGATGCCCTTGCTCTTCTATTTAGCCACTTCACAATTTGTACTAGGATACGCACTGGCTCATATACACTCGACAAACTCACAAAATTCCTTCAATTTTGTGACATGTACCAGTGCTGCCATGCACGAGAATTTGTTGTTTCACATGTGTTTGCAGCACGTTTCCGGTTCCACCCAGCTCAACTCATAAACCTGGCCATCAAATATCACGTCCGTTCACTTTTTCCATTCACTTTTCAGTCACTCGCAGAAACACCAATTACCGAGATCACACAAGTGCACCGGGAGCTGATGGGCAACGAAGTTTTTCTAAATGTGGTGTACGTTCAAGTGGCTCTTGACCACCATTGTCGAATTGTGGCTGCAGAGGAACCATGAATATTAATGCACTCAAATGATTGTGATGACCCAGCGGGCTGCAGTGAGGACTGGCACGCTACATGGTGAAATGGCATGGGACGCTTTCTTCTCGATGGTAGGAACCCTCAACCATATGGCGATGCCATCAAATGCTTCAAGGACATGTCGTTTGGCTGTGTCAGTGAGGGCTGTAAAGATCTTATGTTCAAAATTCTTGATGATGGTGCAGCATTTCATCACGCAGAGCACTTTATTACCGAGGCCTCCCAATTTCTATTAGAGAAACTGGTATATGAGCCCTAACATTTTGCTAGCTACTATTGTGTATTGGTTTACAAGAACTTTGGCATAGTCTTGTCATTCCCGACTCAATGTGGTACTGTAGAATATTTGTCCATCACTCACAAATTACAATAAATGGAAAAGCAGTACTAGGGCGATTGCGCGAGCTACAAGAACCCACTCCCTTGCAGTAGCGGGAATTTCGTGATGTAGTCGACTTGGCTGTACAAACAATCAGCTGATACAAAGAGAGAGCGCAGAATTGCTTAAGAGAATCGGGAGTGGGAAACGCGCACTGTGCAATTTTTGACGAAAACGCGCACCGCGCAAGGTGCGGAACGCGCAAAAAATAAATGTGCAGGTGTTACACCATACGGATATAATTTGATAGACCATACAACACTTCATCACGTGATTTGAGGACGTCCAACTAATTTGAATCTCAGATCTCAGCCGGCGGCGGTGGAACTCACTTCAGCTGGAATCCCTCATGTCACTACGTACTACCGGCGCGGGGCCATGTGTAACAATTGCACGTCATCAATACTGTGTATCCACCTTACAATGGAGTGCCCGGACAGTGCAAGGTGCTGTTGGCAATCTTGTTTGCTTCTCAGATATCATCTATTTCAAGGTGGGTCTGCACAGAATACAGGCAAGCTGTCTCCCTACTGGCCGCCCCTTTAGATCTATTTTCGAGATCCCACATCACATCTCATAAATAACGCATCTCTCCTATCGAGTCATCCTCACTTTTTTTTTTTTGTATCAGCCTGAGTTTGAGTCTTATGTGGTCGTAGACCGCTGGAACTCCCAGTGTCATCTGAAGCCAGTCTGAAGAGATTTCCTTTTGGTCGCACACAAATAGGAATTCTTAGAGCGAGCTACTGACTACACGGGCAACTACGAGGCAGGAATTATTCCCATGGTGTAGGAGAAAGGTACACGGGGAACTGCGCTACGACAGATCAGCCAAAACTCCTGCATCCCACGCACTCGTCAGGAATATTTGCCCGTTAAAAAGCTGTAAGGATCTGCTGGCAATCTGCTGGCATTTCAAATATCATCGGATTGAAGATAGTTATAAGGTGGGACATAAAGCAGCCATCCTCCTACCGGCCTTCTTCAAATCAATTTTCGAGATCCCATATCACATCATGCACCTCTCCTTCCGAGTCATCCTCGGCGTTGTTACTGCATTGACCGTGTCTCTGGCTGTCAGTGCTGACTCGGATCAATGCGTTGCAGCTGGTGGAATTTGCAAAATAAAGGCAGATTGCTGCAACAACTATGACTGCATACAAGTCTTCGACACGCACTTTGATGAGGTGAGTACGAGCAGTTTCTTCCAGGATTAGTTGACTCACCGGCATTATAGCCTTACTGGCAATTTAGGTGTGAGCCCTGAGATCGAATGAGCTACAGTGACTGTGAGTCACTTTTCTGCTGTCTTATTGGTACAGTGTAGTTGATGGCATCACACGTAAGTAGTTCGTTGCGCAATGCAGAGTGCTTGCTTCTTAACAAATTGTACTGCTGCACGTAGAATACTCAAAAAAGCCTCGGGTGCAGTGATAGCATATCATACACAGTCGGAATGAATACACGTCAGATTGCAGCTGTGAGTTGGGGGTCGAATCCAACTAAGGTTAGCAGTCCGAGTGCATGTTGTAAACGTCCGAGTTGTCTAGCGGCTGAAGCTACCGAACATATTGATACGAGGCTATGAAGGACCAAGGCATCTTCAAGCGAGTTTCCTTCCACATGAAGTTCCTTTCGCTCGCTGTCGGCATCAGCCTCACTGACAGTTTGCTTGTATCCCATCGATGATCTATCCTGTCAATTCACCATCGAGCATTTTGACACATGTTCTTGCACAGACAGCAAGCGATAGAATTTGCAACGTATACCTTGAGCGATGACGCGAACTCGTACATAGACTGGGAGTTGCCAGAGATCATCATATCATTGCACGACTCGTGGCAGTGGGTGTGACAAGTGTATCCATTCTGAATGGCCAGTGATACTAATAGAAAGGTGATGCTCAGGAGAAGTCAAGTAGCTGTAACAGCACACCTTTCTATCCCAACGCCGTCACTTATTTATACCACGATAGCTGTCAAATAATAATACGGTTTGGCACAGGAACTTCAAATGATGGCGCCTCAGAATCTGATGACGCTTAATTGTAGGTCAAATTTCAAATTTGATTTTTATGCGAAGATCGTGCTCATTACAGCACTTCACCGTGCAGAAGACCCGCACGTGTTAGTCTTGCATGATAGACAGACTGAAACACCAAAGATCTGCTGTCCCCCATCTTCCTGGTTCTCACCATTCATTCTACTGCCCTTTCATTCGTTCTTCCTGCAAGTAATCCCAAATTGCACCTCAGATTTTCGCCCTCCTGGATCACTAACCACTAATATCGTTACATCGTGATAGAACGCTTCAATCACGCTGTCAAGACTATGCATAATTTTTGCATGCTGAGCTTGGTCGCTACTGACTAGGGTCCAGTAGATGCCTCTGCACAGATTCGACGCGTAATAAACACATGACGAATGTCCTACAATACCCTAACTGCACAATAATTGCATTAGAAAATAAAATAAAAACATGACGAACTCGTAGTCCAATTTCCTTCCCCCGAGAGCCCCAATTCATGCACAGGCCTGTTCCCTGCATACCATCACTTCCCCACAAACCGCAATCTCCTGCACTACCGAGAGCAACGGCTCAAGGATATGTACATCAAGATTGTTCCACGGTTCGCGTAGCAAAAAATCCACCACCCGGATATTGCAAGACCCAGCAACTGCGAGCGCCTCCGTAACCATCTCAACTTCTGGTTTGCCTAGACCCATCGCCAAAGTCAATTTCTGTAACGCGGGAAGATGAAGTCCGCGGAATATCATGGTCAACATGTCCCGAGGAAGATAGACTAAGCAGAGGACCATCGATTCAAGACAAGGATATGTGTTCGGATGACTCCCCATGTCGCATGCATGAGATGTAAGTACACGGACCTCGAGGGTTTCCAAACGAGGGAATATGGGTGAAAGGCGGCGTATCCCATCAACTGAAGTGTGATGGATGCAGAGATGACGTACACTTCCGTAGGCAGCAATGGGTATGAATTGGGTGAGCCAACGGTGAATACATCATACGTATGCGACAGAGATTTGGTGCATTGAACTTGGTGAGATCTGATACCTCCCAGGGCTGACCTAGCGTTCTCAGCTGGGGCGTGTTGAGTTTATCGCTCAAAGTGAATGCGGGGTAGCCGAACACTGTTTCCCAGCGCCTTGTCTCATCCGAGAGAATCTCGAGCAGTCGAGAATTCCCATCGTGGGGGAGACATGGGTTTGAGGAGAGAACGTGTTCTATGCGAATGGTGAGGGGCAGATTACCAGAGCAGGCGAGCCAAAACTGGAGTAGAGAGGGAAAGAACGGTGTAAGTGGCTTGACAAGTCGTCCGGGAAGCTCGACCTTGATGCGCGACCAGATCTCTGGCGTTGAATGTGCAACGTCTCGCCAGTGGCGGCATACTCGAGTGAAGATCAGGGGCGGGCTAGTAACATTTGCTGACATGGTGGTTGTTCCACATGAGAAGATACTAGGATAGTCTGGTCCATCGCTGACAGCGAGCAAGAACACGACCTGTAGAAGTTCTGCTGGCAGCCGATGAATAATGTAGTCCAGGACCAGGTCAGTCTCCATATTGATACAAGAGATATTTGAACGAGAGAAGAATAATGCATCAAGACAAGAATAGGGGATCAATCTACTATGTTGGATCACACGTGACTAGTGTCATCGCATTGTCGGAATTCCATCGCGAATCACCCATCTGCTTCAGATAAATCAGCACACCTCGGGTTGTATTTTTCAAGGGATCCTAGCTGGGAACAAGAGCACTAGCTTCAGATGTTTCAGAGGAACTCAAATTCATGGACAGCATCAAGATGCGTGAGAGTTTTGACGGAGTAGCATAGTGCTGGGTGTGATGATGCATGACGGCATGAAATATGTGAAAAAGACTACACAGGACCTTCCAACGACAGCCCTTACTCTGCGTCTACAACAGCGGTTTGGAGGCCCTGGGTGAAAAAAGGTTGTTATCGAGAACAGGAGAAATAGTAGAGGAAGAATACACACCTTGAACGAGGTCACAACTACATGGCTGGCATACGTGTAAAGTTTCTCCTTTGCGCCCTCCTCATCATTACGTTTGCCTGTAAGGATTGACCGTCAGTATTATGATCAATTTGAAAATACAGCACGTACGCTCAAGCTTTACTCTTATCCGGTGGGGGACGCTCTTGACACCCCGAGCCCACAATGCCTGGTTAAGCTTGGGGTCCAACCGAACATCAGTTGTGCCCATCGACTTGCGGGCGAAATCAACGACGGATTTTACGGCCCAAGGGGCACGCTTTTTGAAGGAGCGGCCATGCACAAGCTTGTGCAGATGGATGGTGTATTCACGAGTTACAACGTCTTGAAGAGCGGAGCGCTTGCCGCCAGTCTATGATAAGATGTAAAGATTTATCACGGGTGAAGGTCATGATGCAACATACTTTGCCGCTTTTTGTCCTGGCCTATAAAGGGTTCAAATCAGCTGCCCTGACGGTGGGGTGGGATATAACTTACCATGTCTTGAGGATGTATAGTGTGACGAGCTCGTCCAACTGGAACTGCAGATGTCGCGCTGACTTTGGTTATGTTTGGTTACAGTAGTGATGACATAAGGTTTGAGTGGCTGATGTACTTGATAGTTTTTCGGTTATATCCGACACACGTGACCTGTACAACAATGCGGAAGCAATTAACATGTAAATCCAGCGCTAAAAATAGAATAAAGCATCATGTCTGGATTTACATATTGCCTTTGTTCCCTTGTCTGTTTTGTTACCATGTAGGCATCTGTAACATTGTATAAAGCCTCTCAAGCTTCGAAATACCCTTGTCCGTCTTGTCTTCTTCCTTCACACTCTTTCACGCAATTCAAAATGCGCTTTGCCGTCGTCGTTCTTGCTCTTTCCGTCGCCGTCTCGTCCGCGTTTGCGGCATTGCTCACACGTCAGAGCCTGCCCAGTATGCTTTACTTTCCTTGTCGTCTTACCACGGTATCTCACAGCTTTTCTTTGTCAGATTGTGCTGTTCCGTGCCTGACAGATGCAGACTTTGGCAACTGTGCTTCCACCGACGACAGCTGTCTTTGCCACAGCCAGGCTTTCATCAACAGCACCACGTCCTGTATTCAGTCATCGTGCACGGGGTCTGACCTCACAAATGCCGAAGCGGCTTCCCAATCGCTTTGTGCTGCAGTGGTATGGTGTAGATATCTTATTTCTTGGATGTGTGCTAAAGTGCATAATGCAGGGCGTCACCTTGACTGCTAGCAGCGCTACCGCAACGGCTACCACATCATCCAATGACACGACCACGACTTCGTCAGTCTTTGTTTTATTTTGCCATGGTCAAAAGTCTGAATGAAAACCAGGTCCTCCAACGCTGCATCTTCGTATAGTATTAACATCCTCACTGGTGCAGCAGCCTTTGCCATCCTGGCAGCGTCGTTTTAACGAGATTGCGAGTCATCTCACTATCATTATTCTTTCGCATTCTTTGCCCATTAGGACTTGATAATTCTTGTCACGGCGTTTCGAAGGTTGACGTTGAGGATTAACTCACCATTACCTATCGATTTCTTGCATATGGGAGGTATTTATGGGGTTATGTAGCTATCTATGTAGTTGAGACTCCGTCATTCGTCTACTTGGATGGCATTTTAGGCAATTTATTTGAATTTGTGTGCGCAAGCGCCCAGTCTTGCTCGCCTCCGACTCAATTTGAAGTTGAATTTGCATGCTTCAGACCGTCATCGATTCATCACCACCAAGCTGGCCTTCTTCTGCAGATCACAAGAAATTGCCGCCAAGCCTACACCCCTTTTCTGTATCAACGATCGACCCTGTTGATTTGTGCGTCTAATATTTCAGGGTCGCACTTCACCGTCTATCTCCTACTTCCACCATGCAACCAAACGCATTTTGGTCACAGTTGAAACGAGTGCCAACTCCTTTGGCACTCGTGGTTGGGTTGTTACTAGGCTTGCTAATTGGAAAGACACTTCCAACGAGCGTATGTCTGTCTATCATTTCACCGTCTTACTATCATGGCAACGTGTGATTGTTTTATAGCTTTTGTCAACGGGCGGAAACAATCCCATATTCGTGTCCCGCCTGTCTGCTCGCAAACAAATAACCCTGCCTAGCATCGACCAGCGCCGTCGTGTCCTAGACCTGCTCTCCACGCTCTCTCCGCACCATACCACAGAGTGCACACGAAATTCCCAGCCACTTTACGTTCAACAGGTCCGAGATCGCTATGCCTCTCTCATAGGACACAAAACACCTTCTGAATCCACCTGGTTCTCTTCCTGGGGATTTTCCGACTCGCAGCACGTACACAACGTTCCAAAGAAAGAGCATAAATATTTCTTCGCCATCAACTTGTACAACTCCTTTGATGTCATTCCTGACTTATTTGCGACTCTTTTCCGGGTCTCTGCTATTTTGGGGTATCACAACGTCTATGTCTCCATATACGAAAATGGCTCGACAGACCAGACGAAGGCACTGTTACGGATATTCGACGCGCTGACTCGTAGCGTTGGCCTACGTGTCACCATTCGAACCTCTACACGTACACGAGGTGCCTTCAACCATCGTATAGAGTACCTTGCAGAGGTCCGCAACCAGGCGTTTAACCCACTCCACGAGCTTCGCGACTCGCATAACGAGTACTTCGACACCATCATATTTATGAACGATATCCTCCCGTGCGTGGACGACCTGCTTGAGCTTATCTGGCAGAGTCGGCGAAATAATGCAGGTATAACTTGTGCTTCTGACTATATGTATCATCAGGAGCTGGTAAGTTTCGTTATTGCATTCACAACATAGGCTCATGCCACTTTTGTATATAGTCCACGCCCGTGTTCTATGATAACTGGGTCGCTCGCGATATCAACGGAACGGCACTGGAAAACGCTCCGTTCGAAAACGTGTTCCACGATCCCTACTCCTCCGACCGTTTCCAGATGCACCTTCCCATACAGGTCCAGTCATGTTGGAATGGCATTGCAGTCCTGGACCCCGCTCCGTTTTATACGCCCCCATATATCAAATTCCGTATGGCTCGAATCACAGAAGAGGAGTGTTCTGCTTCAGAGTGTAGTTTGATCTGCAATGATTACTGGGAGGCTGGGTATGGGCGTATCTTGATGGTGCCGCGGGTGAAGCTTGCGTATGACAAAGTATGCTTTTGATTGAAGTGGAATTTGATATTTGACTGATTACTGTTTTTTTACAGAGAGTGTTTGACATCATACATCCTTCAAGACGGAACCTTACCGCTATCCGAGGTTACGTGCGTCTTGGGGGACTTCCGGACAATCCACGGACAGATCCACAGGACAGGTCGTGGTATGGACCTCATGACCGTTTGTTCACGCCGGAGGAAAGCGAAGAGATAGATTTTGTGCCTGGGCCTTCGCATGGTACGTGCCACGCTCTTTATTATGTTCCTCGACTCACGAGTCATACAGTATGGTGTTGGGGCTGGGATGGTGCAGGTGATATAGACGGCCCTGATGTAGACCCCATCTGGGAGCGCATGCCCGACCGTTCTCAGCATGTGGATTCTGTAAAGGTGAAGCATCACAGGGAGATGAGCGAGCTGTGATATGTTCGGACATAACGATGATAATATGGACTCCATCTGAGTAGTATAATTTGTTAATTGCGTCTAGCTTGTTTGGTCTGCATGGTGTATCCCTACGGAGGCATGCGCGCTAGAGACGCTATACGATTCTGTGGAATTACAAAGGTGCTTCTCCTCCCCACTGCGGTTGGCTTACTAGTTGCTACGACCTCTCCTGTTCTAAGTAGAGCACCAGACGTCACTAGTCACCCGTAAGATTAGCTTCAGTCAATGTTAAGTCATTGCGGTGATTGGAAGGACGAGTGACCCAGGAGTAATTAACGGACTAGGTAGCCCTTGAGATGTTATACAAGCAGGAGCGGTGATTTAAAGGGCACTTGGCGCAGTTGGTAGCGCGCACGCTTCGCATATCATGAGATTGCGTGAGGTCGTGGGTTCAACTCCCACAGTGTCCATTATTTTGTCTCCGTCCCTAATAATAATAACCTTGAATTACGCGGAGTTAAGCATCGTCCCTTTGCTTCGTATTTCGGCAGCTCAACGGTACTTTTCTCTTTTTCGTCTCAACGGTTTTATGCAACGACGCTCAGGCTCTGGAAAGGGTTTGGCGCGCATCTCCCCTCCCAATCATCGATTGACGGGCATGGGCCCAGATGCTACTAAACACACTAACAGGTGGAATCAAAGAGTGCTAGGCGTCATCAATAGAATATGGGCGATCATCCTCGGTTTCATCCTACTCATCGCGCTATCGCGGTTTATATCCTTTTCGACCCATACGAGCACTGGATCATTTACAACAGAGGGCCTCGTACCAAAGAATTACTTGCATGAGGCGAACTACCTTATCGGCAATTCATCCGAGGCTGCGAACCCGTTTGACTTCTGTCCCGTATTTGGGCCTAATGATGAGATTGCGAAGAAGTATGGAGCAGTGCCGTTGGCGCAGAGTCGGTTGCATTTGGGGAGTGGAGGGAGGATACATCGGGTCATTCATAAAGCGCTGTTGGGTCAACCTGTGACCATCAGTGTGCTTGGCGGTTCTGGTGAGTGTTCTTTATGTCGTAAAAGAACTTATATTGATGGTGTTATTGTGCAGTTTCTGCATGTCATGCAGCAGGAGATGATCCATTGTCTTCCAGATGCTATCCTTCGCGCTTTTTCCAGTGGTGGTCGAGCGTTTTCCCTCACCCGGCTTCAGAGCTTACAAACGGTGCTATGAGGCGAACAAACTCAGGATACTTTGGATTCTGTAGCTCGCATCATATCCCAGAATACACCGACCTGGTGATACTCGAATTTGACGTCGATGATGAAGGGTAAGCACAGGTCTCTAGCTGAAGTGTTATGTGGTGTCTAAATTCTACCAGCACCCAACGTGCGATGGAACATTTCGAGTTGCTGGTTCGCTCAATATTGGACCGCCCTGATCAACCTGCAGTTGTCATTCTGGGGCATTTTAGTGCACAAACACACCAGGTATATGGTTTTGCAGGACCTGACCACTGGCACAATGTCGTCGCACAGTTCTATGACGTGCCGCATATTAGGTACATCTCATCACCTGTCAAAACAATATTTTCTGACACCTATGTAAAGCATCAAACCCATACTATATCCGTCTTACATGTCAAACCCTGAGCTCATCAAGCCTTACTTTGCGGACCCCATTCTTGCGACTCCGGCAGGCCACGAACTTCTCACCGACGTTCTTGTATCGTACTTCCAATCTCAGATATGTTCCACGTGGTCAACGGCGGGTGGTCACTCGTACGAGACCATCCCTATCTTGATGTCACATGGCTACCTTCCAGGTGCAGATACGCATCTCTTTGGCGGCATCGGCGCAAGGAAAGGTGCTGCGGTACCTGAACCACCACGCCCTGTAGATGACGGTGCAGAAGCCGAGAAAAAACATGCACTAGCTCTTGCCCAAGCAGAATCTCAGCCGGTACCAATCTATCCCGAACTGCGAATTCCTCCTGTTCGAATTAATACGCGTGTCAGAGAGTCGCGGCCATTTGAGGAGGTCGCACCGTTTTGCGCGTCTGCTAACGACCTCGTGAACCCCGTACCTCCGTCGCTTTTCTACGGGTCTGGTTGGGCAGCGGCGCACCCTCCGGCAGGATCCTCTCCTTTGCTTACAGCTGGATACTATTGGTATAGCTCGCTGCCTACGAGCAGATTGCGCGTACCTATCAAAGTAGGCGCTGGAGATGTCGGAATTTATTTCTTGAGGGAGCCTATGAGCCGGATTGGAGAGGGAAGTGAGATTGAATGTTGGGTGGATGATAATTTTGGAGGTGCGGTGATCATAGAAAATGCAGGAGACGTTAGTGATGGGGTACCGACGTGAGTGGCCTGTTTTTATTTTTGTTTGAGCGGTCATTAATGGACCGTCAAGTCTTGCGGTGATTGATCAATTTGTCACGAGAGGATCCCACTTCATCGAGTGCGTGCTACTTGGAGAGGAGGGGCAAAGTGTTCCTCCTTTCAAGATCATTGGCGTGTTCGCGACATAGGGTATCGCCAAAAATGAGGCATAACAATGGACATACCTATGGACGCTAATATCGCCAGATGGTAGCTATTAGCAGTTACCCATCATCGTTTGTACTATTGGACACTAACAATCCGGCCGACGAGCTTTCTTTACATATAATTAAGGAAATGACTGCTGGCAGACTGCTTTGAATTTGTGTTTCTAATACGACAGTAAGTAGGGTGCCTATGTTCGAAGCCACGCCGTCTTCGCGATCTTCTTTAATCTCTTCTGTTCCTTGAACCGCTCCTGTAAAATAAAAATCAACACCCGATATGAACGGAATTGATGTCTGATCTCACTAGGTCTTTCTTCGTCGGACGTTTTCTCTTCTTGCCTTCTCCCTCAGCCTCGGCCTCAATCGCAGCCTTGTTGCGAGCCTCGACGTCCCTCTCCCAAGCACCAACGTCGAAGTAGAACTCGCTCATGCGCTTAGCACGCTCATACTCTGACAAGTGAGTAGGATCGCGACTATCCACCTTCGCAAAAGCACCAGTCCTCGAGTTGAACTTTGCGGTGTACATAAAATTGCTAGGAACACCGGACGAGGAAGCAAGCGACGGATCAAGATGGGCTAAGGATGGATCAATACCCTGCGCCATCGCGTTTGCTTGCAGTGCTGCGTAGTGAGAGTCTATTGATGTGGAAGGGCCAGATTGGGAGGTGGAAGACGAGGGTTCTGATTCAGAGGTAGCAGGTTGAAGAGGGTTTATCCAAGTCGTTTCTTTGGTTTCTGAGTTGTAGAAATAATAAGTGTTGTGTTGAGGAGACCATATGGCTTGCCATGATCCCGCTGTTGGGAGGGAAGCATGAGCGGTTGTGGCGTCCTGGTCTGTATCTGAAGGTTCAGCAGACTCCTCTGGGGAGGTTGACTCGCCAGTGGACTCAGGTATCGCCTCCGTGCGCTGCTCAACCTGCTTTTTATCTTCCTCCTCCGCAGGACTAGCTGAACGAGAAGCCGACATGAGAGTTGGAGATCAAAGTCAGGTGAGAGTTAATAATGTGATTATTATTATTGGTACGTTGGCTATGTAACAACTTATCAATAAAACTGATAAATAAACCTTTAAATCTCACCGCCAATGTCTGAACAACACACGCATATTCCTATCATGTTACGCTCGGCACTAAAGCAGTCTTCACTGCCGGGCTCACCCTGCTTACTTCCGTTATCCTCCATGCCGTCGTCGCCACTGCTGTCCCCTCTTCCCTCTTCGTTCCTCACTTTACCAGCATCGACATCGCGACTGCCACCCCTCTCGTCCTCTTCAACATCGCTCTCGCGGTCCCCATCAGTGAACATGCAGAATACATCTCAATCTGTCGCAGGACAAGGTTACACGCCAAAAGTGTCGTTCGACACATTCGAAAATCCCGCTGCTTCTATGTTCTCATTTACCCTGCACGTGCAGTCAGATGGATACGCGAGGAACAGAGCAACGAGGGTATTTCTTTGTGCGTCGAGTCCAGATGAGAGTGGACGTTACGCCCTTGACTGGGCACTAGAAAGTTTGGTGCAGGATGGGGATGAGCTGATCGTCTTCAGAGGCGTCGATCCAGAGGATTTGGGTAGGTGGCTCAGACTATCTCAACCCCTGCGAATGTTAAATCACAACTTAGAGAAGGATCATGAACTCGCTCGAGAAGAAGCTCGTGAACTTATGCGCCAGATTCAGGAGAAATGTATCGAGTACGATCCAGAGCGGAAGGTGGGCGGTCGTTATCATTACGGCATGACTTCTCATTGTGTCTATCGCAGCTCTCCATCATCGTCGAGCTTATTGCTGGCAAAGTCACCACAACGCTCGAGCGGTTAATTGCTCTGTACCGCCCAGACTCAATCGTAGTGGGCTCGAGAGGCCAGCGCGGCATGATGCAAGCCTGGGGTGCGGCGTTCGGCGCGCCAGGGGTGGGCAGCGTGTCAAAGTATTGTCTCTCGAATTCCCCCGTGCCCATCATTGTCGTTCGCCCGGAGAGAAAGGTCAGAAAAGTACTCGCCAAGAGACGAGCCGATCCAAAGAGAGGCACCCATTTCGACGAGTAAGCAGACCTTTATATGCTGCGATGCGCCCGCTCATACGATCCCTCGAATTGCAGGCTTACGAGGGCAAAGACGCAGAATATACAGAGTATTCCGATGTCTCCTTCTGTCACACGAGCGTGATAGATTTCACTTGTGTATTTTTTCTGCGACAGTTGTACGCATTGGCTCTGTACCCATAGTCACCCTGTATTTCTAAGACCTGAATGGAAGTCTGCCTTGTGCCCAACGTGTGGCTCGAATTGATCTGCCACTGGAGAAGCTCTTGGTTGTGCATAGTGACACTCATTACCTATGTAACATTAGAGCAGCACCGAAATGCCGACTTCTGGACAAACATTACCGTAGCCATTCTATAAGTAGGCGCGATCTAATCGTAGAAGTGAACTGCAACGTGCGTAACTAGTACATAAAAGTACTTCGCTAAGGATATGTCTTTCATGATCCCAAAGATCCATTGTTCCTTCGAGCGCATTACACCAAATGACTCAGATCATCGTACAGGCCCTGCACATCGAGGATAATAGCATCAACTTTTGCCCTAGCTTCACCACTATCCACAAGCATCGCCTGTCTCCTATGCAATTCAGCCAAAGCCCCATGCACATCTTTAGCGAGATCTGCGAACCACTTCCTCGGAACACTATTATTCGAGGCTATCAAATCCAGCCTCGTTGCTGTCACGAGTGATGGTATTCCGTCGACGTAGTTGTCGACCTTTATGAAATGTTCCGCTCGGCCCCATGCCTTTGTGAGGAGTCGCCGCCACCTGTCCTGGGAAGGGCTGAAAGGAAGATCCTTGCCCCAGGAATTGATCCGCCCGAAGATCACAACAAGGTAGAATTTAACATTTGTGAAAGTAGATTGGCATACCACGTCAACTAGAGAGGTGCACAGGTCGAGATGGCCATCACGAGCCACGCGTTGACACCACTCGACGTTCTTGGTCAAGGCATAAATAAGGCGGATGTAGCAATACTCTCGAGAGCCATCGACAGAAGCGTCGCGTCCAGTAGTGAGGTCGTCATTTGGACAAAAGGCAGTTAAAAGAGCGCAGGACAGCTCATCCAAGAGTTGCGTGTTGACACCGTGTGGCATTGAGGCACTGATTATAGAAGCCAATTCTTCTCGAGCTTCACAAACAACTCTGAGCGCAGCATGCCGGACTCGGAGAGGTCTGGTGGAATCCATACAGCGGATAAGCGCGCTGATATAGGACCATCGTGCAGTAGAGCTCCCTAGTCCTTGCATGGCGCTCAGTGCAAGCAAAGCGTCACCTGTTGTTTCATCGTCTGTGTTGTTTTTTGCTGTATTCACCACGTAATCGACAAGCCAATCAAATTCTTCACAGCTAGGCTCACGCCCGTCGCTGTGATACCAACGCAAATCACCTTCCCAAGTCAAGACTTCATCGTCTGGACGTAGAAGCCCGACGTCCAGTCCGGGGACAATCATTGTTCTCATAGCGGTACGTGCATCAGCTTGATACTTCTGTTGAGCATCTCCTTTTGTATGCTTGAGCTGCTCGTAGGCGGCACGTCCGGCCATAAACGCATCGCGAATGAAACGACTTCGGGTTGACCTGAATTTATCATCCCCGACACACAGAAGTTCCTTGTCGATTTTCACTTGCTGGATGCAAAGATGGGCCATGGCTTTGCCATACTTTACATATAGCTCTTCCCTGTCATGACACACCATGAAATTATCATATAAACGTGCAAAGACTGCTGAAGCATCAAGGTTCGGGGGCCATTGCACAAACGGTACCATGGCAGCCGCAGCCTCGACAATTTCCGGGTTCGTAGATGTTTCTAGTATCCAGCGAATGGCGGATGATTTGGCGAATATATTACGAGTCGATGTCGATTTGTCTAGAAGAAGTTTATGGCAGATAGCCACAAATAACTCTGACCCTGGTGTCTGGAAAGGACTGTCCGGACGCAACGCTGACACGAGAGTAGTGCCCACATAGAACAGAATGCCAAAAGCTGTGGTGCAGATGATGATGCTGGATATTGTGATTTGCTGGGCCCACATGTTGGCGCTCAGCGAGAGACCGAATAGCAAGAGCGAAATCTGGAGCAGCACCAGGAATGCCTGCAAGACGGTCTGCAAGCGGAAATATTCAAGTCCGTCTAACTTCATCTGCCTCTCTATGCCACGCTCTTCGAGAGACCCACGTCCTCGAACTGACTTGTATGAGTTCAGCCATTGCTTTCCCAAAACAGCTCCGAATGCGGCCAAGACGCTAAACGCAAGGCTAGCATACGCAAGCGCCTGCATCCAGACCGTGGAAGAGGGGAATCCTGTAGATGAGGAAAGAGTGTTGATGTCAGGTACCGAATTTGGACCGTTGACAGTCATCTGAATAAGATAGAGGAGGAGGATATTGG
>QLOO01000904.1:0-16642 GCA_003313855.1 Suillus sp. MG131 | reverse complement strand
ATGGCGGTCATAGACCAACATCACCAAATACTCCCGAGTCCATTTCGGGACTACTAGTATTTGAACAGACTTGAACAACTCCCTCATCCAGCCAGCAGTCAACTTGTTCAATCAACGATGTTTTAACAATCCCCGCAAGTTGATGGAGCTGCCGTTCGTGCATGTATAGCCGAGTGCGGGCACATCTAGTGCTCATCGGCTCTATCTCTCCCGAAAATGACATATAAATCACCTCCACTCTAGCGCACCAATGGTGCATATATCACTCGATTCTGGAACTCAAGATTAACCCCACGTTAGCGCGTCAATAATCATGTTTGGATCTATTGAACTAACAGCATTTCCCCAGCATATAAAGGTTGTCGTGTTCGGTGGTCACCTCCCGTCACTTGAAGCAGCCGCGAACTCTCAAGTCACATTTACTTCAGTTCATAGCGCATCTTACCATGCTGAGCGGCACTCGCAAAATCACCAACGTCATGTATTCCAACCAGGTCATTGACTTGAAATACGGCGGTAGCACTGATGGCACTCCTGTCATCGGCTATACCCACGACCCCGAAGGCACAAACCAACACCAGCGTGTTAGTGTTCGTTCTTGACTCAGAGTGCACAGGCTCATAATCAGCGTAGTGGTTCGTGCAAGTCCTCAAGACGGATGCGGAAGGTAACAACATCACCGTCAGATTGACCAACAATGGAACCGGAACATATATGAGGGCCGAGCCGGAGACTCTTGTGAGAAATGCATGTTCACTACCTCTATGTATTGCTGTGACGTATCTTTGAATTTACAGGGCTCAGGTGTCTTCGGCAGCCACATCGCCACGAAGTGGACGCTTGTCAAACAGAACGACATGGGACAATACATGTGAGTGATACGACTGAGAGCTCGTCGCACGAGCCGCTCATATACGCACAGGATCCAAGGCCAGGAGGGGGAATTGGTCTGCGTCCTGAACAGTGCTGAGAATTTCACTCAGGTATACCTTCAAAGCTCATTATGTGCTGGCCAGAATTACTCACGATTCGTATTCGGTAGATCACACTCGCTGTCCCAGATGACGGTGATAACAGGCAGCTTTGGGTCTTGACCGACAACTAAGTGAAGCCGTGGCTTGTGAGAGAATAGTCAGCGAAGGGCCTAATCAGCTTCATGTATCGGTTTCTTGCGCCTGAATGATTTGTGTCGTGTCGCATTCATGTTGCCCCAGGGGCCAGCGCCATCCGGTCCTGGCGTTCGTAGGACATTAAGGGGTTCCCCTCGCTGAGTGAAAAGCACGGCGAATATCTTTTGTATCAACATGATTGCCCAAAGCTTGACCCACTTGTGGGAATAGGTAATTCACCATCATTTTGTGCAATTCGTTATGCTAGCTCTTGTGCGCATTGTGTATGTGCTCATTCCTCATTTAATCTGCACTCAACCAGAAACAGCTCAATCTTCACTACGGCCGTCACATTCTACTCGACTCTGTGACCAAGTAATAAGTTCTTGGTGCAAGCATCTTTGCAGACTCCAGAGGGGGGGCGAAACGTCGAAGGAGGTTATGTACTATTTACTAGTCAGTGACAAACTTGGGGCTATCTACGGACAGCGACCCGGTGTATACAGTATTTTACAGTAAGCAATGTATATCATCGCACTTTATATATTTGAACGACAATATCTCCAACTGTCGTTGTCTCAGCATTCTGTCTCACAGAATAATGGATCTCCACATCAAGTTCGCGAGAATTAGTAGCGCTTTTCTTGCAGTAGAACGACCCCGTCACGATAGTACCTGCGTGCATCGAGGCTGAGCCATCTAGGTTCAGAGTGGAGATGTGCAACATACCGTCTTCTGCATGAATCGGATCTCTTAAAAGGAAGATTGTTTGCTTCCAGTGCGTTGGCTGACTACGAGGCCCCGTGCTGAAGCTCGTCACTCTCTTATCCTCTTTTTGCTTGAGACCGGGACCTGTGCTTGCACGGCGTTGTGGTGGTGCTTTCCCACCCACAGGCCATACCTCGGCGAGCGTTACATCACCCTCCTTCGTCACCCTAACGGGCACTTCAGGAGGGACTGGTTCGCCCGTCGTCGTGAAGAACGTGTCAAAGTACAATACAAACGCGTGGATTTTGGTGCGTTTTGGGGTAGTTGAGACAAGGGTGAATTGAGAAGCGAAGTCGAGTTGGCGGGTTGTGATGTCTTTTAGGTGGAGATCCTTGAGCAAAAAAGGTTCGCTCGCCATTGATTCAGGCCCGACGACGTCGACGATCGCCTCCTTATAAATATCGTTTGCCATAACCGACAAATCGAAGCCTGTGGCGGATTTGAGAATCATGCAATGCGACGGAATAGAGCAATACACACCATAAACATCACTCCAGAATCCTACGCGTTCCTTCAAGATTTCGCTACCTTCACAGAGCCCGAACATAATCCTACACTGGCTTGGGGCCATCACGCCTCCCTCTGGTTTCAAAAATCTGTCGCGCGCTTGCAGCACAGAGTCAAGCATGGATTCGTAGAGCAATGCGTAACCCATCCATTCGGAGATGATAATATCGACGTGCTCGACACCGTCCGGGAGGGAGATCTCTTCAACTTTTCCACGAATGACACTGCGTTTGCGTGATCAGTCATGTAGAGCAGACAGAGAACTAGCAGATGCTCTTACGTGATGACATTTTCTAGCCCGTTTGCTTTGACGATCTGTTCAGCCCTCTCGGCGATGTCGCTTGCATCGACTGCGTAAACATGCTTTGCTCCTGACTTTGCGGCGAGGAGGGAGAGTATTCCGGTGCCGCATCCGACATCGAGTACGACAGCATCCCGGAATAGGATAGGGTTTGTGAGGATGAACGACGCGTAAGTGGAAGTGCGGACTTTGTCCTGGATCATAACAGCATGAATATCTTTTCACAATATATGAGATCTCAAAACACTGTCATCCCCTGAAAAAACACGCACCATTTTCGCAGTAGCTGGAGAAATAATGGGTGTCGTCATCTCGCGGCAACGGTTCTGCTGCTGATGGCCCCGGTTCGTTCATAATCTCTGCGAAACGCCCCGCGTCAAACTGTTGACCGACGAGGGAGCGGTATTCTACCATGTCCCGATGAGCCTGTGCGAGCTTCCTTTCAAGAAGCTGTATCTGCTGAAGCGCGCTGGGTAGATCAGCAGGTGGTGCCGGGCGTTGGCCAATGCTGGAGAGGTCTTCATCGTCTGACCAGTCATCCATCTCTAGTTCTATGGATGATTGAGCATCATATGAAGGACGGGGGAGATGTAATGATACACACGAAGTAGCGGATCATCTTCAATCTGTGGGATCAAGTACTCATCTGAAGAGAAGAAAGTCTCCGCCCCTGTTAGGTTCCCGATGTCCTCCGGTGTAGGTGCCTAGAGCTGTGTGTCAGTCGACGACACGTGAGATCGAATAAAATCGTACATGTTTTCTGATGAAGTTGATTAATCGTAGGCGCTGATGAAGGTCCAGTTCTAGGCTTGATTGTCACTGATTGAAGATTCGTGACAACTTAGACACTAACCCAGTTTCGCGCTTATGGTGCGCAAGTCAAAGTTATGGACATCCTTATCGTGTGCACGAGCAGCGGCAACTGAGCAAAAGGTCTTATCCTCGAAGAGTGAGCGGCAAGACTGATTTTGCGCTTGATCTGATACCCAGTCTTCGAAGTTGTTGTCTTCCTCGGCGTAGTCTGAGTCTGATTCAGATGATACTGATTGATCGTCTACGTCCTCCCCTGTTGTATGGATCGTGGCTGCGGCAAAACGTATGGTCATGGTTTTTTTTGGTTGAGTCTAGGCAGGCGCTAGATTTACGCTAGATGGAAAGGAGAACCCAAAACTAGCGTCCGATTACCGATGCTCACAGGAGGTAGTTTCGGCACATGGCAGCTGTAAATGCTCTCTCGGATTTTGAATCTCTCACGTCCCTTCATCCACCTCCAGGATGAATACACTGGAGAAGAGTGAGAAGGCGGGTTTCCATCAGGAGCTGCTTCCCCATCCTCCAGGTCTCGTTCAAGCCCACAGGCATTCAAGGGGACCTGTCTTCCGCAAGTTACTGGTTCTTGGAAGCTTCGCCCTTGTCTTTTCCCTACTCTATAATGCTCACTCTATCTCCTGCTTCATTGGTTTTAAGAAAGACAAGTACTCTGAATCGTATGACAGTTACATAAAGCGTATCGAGGAGGGCTATCTGTGAGTATGAACTTCATGGTGAGCACTATACATCCGGTCGTAATTTATTGTGGTTTGTAGTGCTGTTCCATCCGCGGAGTCGGCACTCGCAGCCTCGCGCGACTACGCCACACACCCGCATTTGGCTGGCGCAGTGGAAGACTTTCAAGACGCAAAGAACATTCTTGCGCTCTTCCAGTCCGAGTTTGGTATCCCCACACCTGCTATTGAGCCCATCTACCCGGCAGGCTCCCCTGAGTCCCGCGAAGCGACTCTCAGCGCATCATCTAAGCTTAGCAAACCAGCCGCATGGGTCGACATATATTATCCAGTCATGAACACGGGGAATGCGGATGGCATGGTCGTGGAACTACTCAGTGAGAGTGATCAGTCCATTTGGAAAGCCGACCTACTTGAGGATGGTGACCCTCGTGATGAGACCGCTGCCAAGTACAAGCATTCCGTTCCACCTTTCCACGGTTTCAGTGCTGCTGGAGAAGCTATCGGTCAACTGGTATACGCGAACTATGGCACCTATGATGATTATGAGAAGCTCGTAAGTGCTGGAGTCAACCTCACAGGCAAGGTCATCCTGGCTCGCTACGGTGCTAATTTCCGTGGTCTTAAGGTGAGCAGTGTGGTTTCTAATGATACCCCGGAATTCTCATGTCAACAAACAAGGTGCAAGGCGCAGCTGAGCGCGGGGCAGTCGGTGTTCTGATTTACTCTGACCCTCGTGACGACGGGAGTGTCACCGTGGAGAATGGATATGACCCGTACCCCGCTGGTCCTGCCAGAAATCCGACGTCTATAGAACGTGGCTCAGTTATGTACTTGATATACGCAGGTGATCCAACCACACCAGGCTACCCTGCATACGAAAATGCAACTCGTGTCGATACAACCAACATTCCAAATATTCCAAGCTTGCCACTTTCCTGGGCCAACGCTAAACTTCTTTTTGAAGAGGAGCTCGGTGGAGTCTCTGCGGGTACCAAGTTGAACGGGAGAGTTGGAAGCAGGAAAGTTAGGATGGTTAATGACGGTAAATCACTTCAATAACCACTCGGATCGTCGCTGAGCATGGCCATCAAGTGGAAGCCAAGGTCACACCTATTTGGAACACCATGGCCGCAATTCCTGGCCACATCAAAGACGAAGTCGTCCTCCTTGGGTGCCACCGTGATGGTCAGTTGTATGAGGTTCCTGTGTAGTGTGTACCTCATACTTTGACGTAGCTTGGGTTATGGGCGCTGCGGATCCCACATCCGGCACTGTCTCCTCCATGAAGTTGTTCGCGGACTTGGGACTCTTTACAAGCGTGGATGGAAACCACTGCGTACCATTGTCATTGCCAGCTGGGACGCTGAGGAGGTTAGTGCGAACGGTCATTATCGGCAGTTTTCCTTATCTGTCACAGTATGGTCTCATTGGAAGCACTGAATGGGGCGAGGACTTTGCCGACTGGGTTCAGAAGCATGTAGTCTCCTACGTCAACGTCGGTATGTTGTTCGTCCATATCGTGGATGTGCTGTCTGCTTGACGTTGGCGACAGATGTATCGGTTTTTGGTTCTCGCTGGGAGGCTTCTGCTTCCCCTTCCCTCGCCCACCTTATCCAGCGTTCCGCCCAAGATGTCCCTCACCCTACTGATGCCCAAAGGACTCTGTGGGATGCCTATTTTGACGTTGGTCCTTACGAAGGCCCTATGGATGCCGAATTTGCTCGCATGTGGGACACAAAAACCTCGAATGAACCACGAATTGGCCCTCTGGGATCAGGAAGTGATTACACAGTCTTCCTGCAGAGACTTGGTGTTCGTCTCTTATCTTATATTCCTGCTGGGTGCTCAACTAATTGTGATGTTGTAGGTTGCTAGCTCCGACCAGAGCTTTGGTAATACTCCGACAGACGCGCCTTACCACTACCACTCTATCTGACTCGCAGATGTGGCAAGAGGTGTACGCAGACCCTGGTTTCTACAAGCATGTTTGTTATCACGCATTCATCTTCGCGTTCACCGACCTCACGCGTGACTAGGTTGCTGTCGCGCAGAATTTGGGTCTGTTGACATTGCGTCTCACAGATTCCATCATTCTCCCTCTAAACACTACTCAGTATGCGCTTGAGCTCGACTCCTACGTCGACACGTGAGTGTCTGCACATGAAGTTGCACATACACATGTCTTGCTAATCCTTTCCAGCGTCGTCAAGTCCACTCACCGTGAAGAGATCCTGCCGGATCTTTTCCCTCTTAGGAGGGCCATTGTAAGGTTGCAGGATGCAAGCTTTAAGCTTGACAGGGAGAAAGTTGCTGCCGAGATGGCTTTCCGTGAGGCCTTGAAGAAAGTCGGTCGTATCCGCAGCCCCCGCGTTGTTCGGCGAATTATCCGATGGATCAAGGAGCATCTCGGTGTTGGTGCACAGGAGGTCCAAGATTTGAGGTTTGGTGCACTCAAATGGGTGTCCTCCGTAACAGACTCGACGTTCTCGGAAACGGATATTTGGAAGTCGCATGGCAAAGGCCCACTATATGATTTCATACGGGCCGCTAAGAGAGTCAGAGTCGCCAATCAAAAACTCATGGCGTTCGAACGTGGGTTTCTCTCTGAGGATGGCATTAAGGATAGGGAATGGTACAGGCATTTGGGCGTTGCTCCCGGGAAACGCCTTGGTAAGCTTCTCCGGGGTACTGTACTACATAGCCCAGCTAATGATTTTAAACAGGGTATGCGCCAACGACACTGCCAGGCCTAACAGAAGCTATCGTCTATGACGAGGATCACGAACTCGCCGAGTATGAGGCTGCTCGACTGACCACACTCATTGAGAACCTCGCAGACTTCCTTGAGGTCTAAAGCTCAGTATAATACTGCTTGCAGGCTTCCAGGCCAGTAGACACGAAACTTAGTATGAACCTGCTTTCTTATACACTGTTCAACGTCGGCCTAGTGAGTACGAGTGAATTGGTAGTGGCAACAGAAGGTGCATGCACGACTCACAACCTCGTCGGCCATTCAGAATATTTTCAGATGATGGAGCGGCACGCGCATTATGCAAGAAGAAAAATCCTGCGGAAAGCGCCCCTTTGTCGACGTGTAAAATTCGGATCATTGGGTTCCTACTCCTCGGTATCATTACAACCAGGCTGCATTACACATTTACATAACATTGCTATGTCAGACCTTCCTTGTGACTTCTTCTGCACAAGATGAAACGACTCGTGTCAATAGCTTTTCTTGCACTATCCTGCCTGGCCTATCATCAGTGAACTGGGGGGGAAATTGGAATGACATATATAACAATATATAGTACCCAATCATGAGCATCAGCACAATTATATGGAAAGCAGGACCACCACACTCTATTGGTCAGCATTTCTGGTGCAGAACTCCAGAAACCGCAGAGACAGAGCTAAAATATAATAATTGATACTCTATTATGTAATGAGGCAAGAGCAAAAAAAACAGAGTTAGGTCTTTGCACAAGCGCTGGAAGCAGTATGAACCTTCTTATCTTCGCACTGCAATGACACATCCTCTCATGTCAGTTGTCCCCAGCAACATTGCTGTCCTCCTTCCTTTTCCATCCTGGCTCCAAACTACACTTACTCATTTGTTCCTACTTCCTCTTTCACCCAGACTTAGGATTCATCTCCAAATCCACCACAAAGCACTTTCTGAATTACCCCAAATTCCATGGAGCAAATTCTTGCTGATCCAGCACTGGAGGCATGACCAAATTTTGAATCATTAGCATACTGGGGCTGGCTCAATGCCTTGATAGATAGGGGCGAGTCCAGGGAAGATGCCATTGCACAAATGGCAGAGGGCTGGACACTTGAACATCAAGAGCACATTGACCTCTGGCAGCAACAAGTAGAAGAAGATGCACATGAACTTCAGGAATGTGCAGAGTGCAAGAAGGCAGAGAAGGAAGCCAAAAAACAGGAAGAGCAGTGTGAAGCTGAGAAGAAGAAGCCTAAGATCAACAACTTCAACACTGAAACTCCTGTGGCAGACATCATCATCCCTTGTCCATCTCAATATGCCATTCAGAAGATTAAGAACATGGAGTATGTAGAACTCTGGTACTTCAGCCCTGATGGCTGCCATGAAGTGGCCATTACCTCCAGATCCACATCAGATTCAGATGATGCCTTCAGTTTTGTGAAAGTTGATGGTATAGTTGCCCTCAAAATGATAGCATCCTTCAAGGCTTCTCTCAAAGCCATACAAGACCACGACTTATCATGGTGTCAATTCAACTTGGCAAAGACCAGCTTCCTCATCTATATAGAAAAGAATGGATGGCCGGAGAAACACCAGCCCTGTTCTTCATGCTCATCACCAACCATGAACATCAGATGTGTCCACAGGGTGAAAAAACCCTTCTTTGCTATGCAGGATTCATCTGTTGTGAATGGCATGACAGGCTCACTCAGAACCAAGGTTTCAACATTGACATCTTCAACAATGCCTTGTACAATACCTTATCAGACAATGTCTGGGAAATGGAGCATGACGAAAGCCTAAGGATGGTACATTCCTCCCAACTTCCAACTCATTATCTCAGAACTAACAAACAATTCATCAATTCATAACTCACCTTTGCCTCAGCACATTGCTCCCTCTGCTATCTTTGCTCTCACAAACTTATGCTACCCTCCATCATCCATTTACAAACACACGTACTTGCCACATGCATCCCCACCATCACCATCTTCACCATTCTGCCCTTCACTACCATTGCTTTTGCTACCCTCATTCATGCTACCACCACTTTCACTACCCTTGCTTCTGTCATCCTCACCTCTGCTGTCCCATACTTAACTGATTGCCAGCTCACCATCACCACATTTCCCCTGCTTCCACAATTGCTCACACAAACCCTCACTTCTCCCTCACATCCCTATGCACTCTCACACAGTTGCACAATGTGTTCCCAACATCCAACCCCCATTCATGCCAGCAGGAATGGGAGGCCAGCAAGAACTGGGGTAAGTGCACAGACCCACCCTCTCCCTCAGGAAACAACCACTACCACCCATATTGCTCTTCTGACCAACCAGCAAAAAAGCCTCATAAGGGTCAACAGTCTTTTCAAGCAGGTGCAGGCCAATCAGGCCACTTAGCCTACACCCTCTGTCTTGGCCACTTCCATCATCCCATCCACAAATGCACTTCCAAGTTCCTCTGGGACAAATGGTCCAAGACCTGCTGTCATTGCAATGCAGAAGGCCATCTGGTCAACCCCAAGGGTCTTGAGCTTTGTTATAACTGGCAGAGACCAAAGGGATGCTTCAGCACTGCTCATTCCTATGTGCACAAATGCTCAGAGTGTGAAGCAAAAGATCATGGAGCTCAAGAATGTCCTCAAAGTGAGAGCATCTAGTGCACTCACTCCTTATCATTCTGAAGCATGGCTACATTTCCTCAAATCATCAAACCTCATACATAAGTATGCACATATTCCTAATGGACTCTGTATCAGCTTCATGGGTAGCATTCCTGCAATATCTCAAACCTACACTCCTCCTAATAGTCCTTCATTACATACACATCATGACACTTTTGAAACCATTCTGTCTCATGAATACTCTACTGGTCACTACATTGGTCCATTATCTAAATCAGATACAGAATGACTCATTGGCCCTTTTCAGACAGCTCTGCTTTCCATGGTCCCCAAACCAGTGAAACCTGGAAAATTTAGACTTGTTCAAAACCTATCATTCCCTTTACACCCTTCTCCTGCAATATCATCTATTAATTCTTCTATTGATTCCAACTTATATCCCTGTACTTGGGGCACTGCTTCAACCATTTGCCTTCTCATTTGGTCCCTACCCCCAGGCTTGCAGGCAGCAGTTTGTGACATGGCAGAGGCCTATTGCACAGTCCCTCTCCATCCATCTCAATGGCTGGGATTGGTTGTCAGAATGAGGGATGACAGTTTTGCCATTGACTCAAGCTTTTGTTTCAGTTGCTCAGCATCTGCAGGAATATACAGTGAAGTCGCTGATGCAGGCACTGACATTTTCAGATTACAAGGCATCAGGCCCTTATCCAAGTGGGTGGATGACCATTTATTCATCCACATACTCTGAGAGCACCTTGAGAGCTACAACAAACTTTGCAAGACTCATGCAGCTATCATTACAAGAAATGGTGGATTGCTCAGGGATAGAGGGCAAAAATGGTATCGAGGATCAATCATGCCTGATGACACCATTACAGAATTTGATGAAGACATGTCATTCCCCATCTGTGATTTATCAGCAGCTTCCCCACATTCACCAGAAGACCTGCATTTCACCTACTGCTTTGACGACATCAACTACTTATCTAAAATCCTGGGTATACCTTGGGAACTGGTGAAGGACATCCTCTTTTCGTCATGTGCCCCCTTCATTGGTTTCCTTTGGGACATTGCAACATATTCTATTTCTATCCCACAGAAAAAGAAAGAAAAATATATTGCAGCAACCCAAGCATGGGAAGCCCAACCCTCACACACCTTGCAAGAAGTTCAAGAGTTGTATGGAAAACTCTTATATGCTTTTCTGGTCCTGCCTGCAGGATGCACTTACCTCATCTCCCTAGAAACCATGCTTGCCATTTTTCATGACCATCCTTTCATGCCTTGTACCCCCCCCTAAGCTTACGGGCAAGGATCTCTGCTGGTGGAAAGCCAGCCTCAGGTAACCCATTGTCTTGCATCCCATTCCAGGGCCTGTCAAAGACATTGAACCCTCAGCTTACTCACATGCTAGTTCAGGTACTGGGATTGCAATTTGGATCAACAGCAGGTGGAGGATATGGCACCTCCTCCCAGGCTGGAAAGCCAAAAATCAAGACATTGGCTAGGCAGAGGCCATTGGCATGGAATTCCTCATTATCACACTCCTCAGTCAATGTCCAGAGGGCAGCTGCATCAAAATTTTCAGTGACAATCAGGGCATCATTGAAGGATGGTGGAAAGGGCAGAGCTGGAACAGGGCCACCAACACTGTCTTCAAGCAAATACATGAACCCACTGCATTTTCGAAATACACATTCCTCACCTGTTATGTGCCTAGTGCCCACAATCCAGCAGACAACCCATCCAGGGGCATATACCCTTCATTAAATTTGCTACTTCCCCCAATATGTATGCCAAAAGCCCTCCAACCCTTCATCACAAACTTCAACAGTCCCAAAATCCCTTTTGAATGTCATGGGCCCCATGAGACCACTGAAATGCTTCCATTTGCTGATTTCCACTCCTACTCATGAGACTCACGCAGCAATCTCAACGATGAGCTCCATCACCAAGGAGAGGAAATTTTTGAAGCATCAAAAGTGTAAGTCATCAAACACTCATTTATAGCTTCCCATTAAAACAAATGAAATGCAAAGTTATTGCAGCTTACCCTAGTAACCTTACCCCCCAAGAATCCATGTTACACCCTCACTGTGCAGCAAAGGACTGTCTTTGACTATGGCTCCCAGCCAAAGAACAATCGTCTCCCCACACCCATCCTAGCACTGACGTACAACAGATCCAAGACATTATGATTCATGCCTGGGCAAGTAGCACAAGGGAAGCATACAGCAGTGGCATACTTGCTTTCTATGTATACTGCAACTCCAAATCCATCAAAGACAATCTTCATGCTTCTGCATTATCTGAACTCATATCAGCCTTCATATCAGACCTAGCAGGCTTTTATTCAGGAAAGACCATATCTAGCTACATCCATGGCATACATGCATGGCACATCCTTCATGGGAAGTCTTGGTCCCTGGATGACAATAAGATAGATGCCATGCTAAAGGCTGCCAAAAACATGACACCATCATTGTCAAAGCAGAAAAATGGTCCCCATACACAGTAGCATTCATCAGCAGCATCCTAGAGAATTTAAACCCTAACGACCTGCTTGATGCCAGTGGGTGGTTGCCTTACTACAGCTTTCTATTCCATTGCCAGGGCCAGGGAATTTATGGTTCGAAACCTATCAACCTTTGACACATCCATTCATGTCAAGCATTCAAATATTTGCAAAGACACAGATCACAATGGCCTAACAGTCACCATCTTTCATTTATCTTGCACCAAAACATCACAAATCGGAGAGGACATATTCTGGGCCATACAGTGTGGCCCAACTGACCCAGAAGCAGTGCTGAACAACCACTTCTGGGTCAACAATCCTCCTCTTGACACTGCTCTATTTTCCTACAGATTTGGCAACAGTCACCACCCATTGACAAAGACAAAATTCATTGATCAACTTACACAGGCAGCTAAAAAAGCTGGATTAGACCCACTGCAAGGTCATGCCATCAGAATCAGTGCAACTCTTGAGTACTTGCTCATGAATGTATCCTTCAATGTCATCAAGACCATGGGGAGGTGGGCCAGCAATGCCTTCTAGTTATACCTCAGGAACCATGCACAGATACTCGCACCATACCTGCAAGCAACCCCTGCCATATAAGACAAATTCTTGCATCACACAATGCCTTGCATTCAATGATGAACATTTTGCATAAGTACTCATCCTCCTCCTAATCCTAAGGGTATTGTTGGCTTGCTTGACATGTTGTTGGACTCCTACAGGCTTGGGAATCACAGCTCATCTTCCTTCATACAGGGCATGCAGCTCAGGACCAGGAAGTGCTGTGCACCTTTGCCCAAAACTGCTCAAGACTTCAGTTCTTGATGGTAGACAGCACATTTGTGTAGCACAGGTAGTAGCAAATGCCACGTCAGATTTTGATTGTCAAACTGCATCCTAGCGACTTGCAAAGAAGTAAGTCCTGCTACATACCTAATATAGATGTTTTTCAACTGTCCTTATTTTCCCTGACTTCAAATCCTGGTTTTCCAAACTGTCTCTGCAGTTGTCACAACTGGCCACTGAAATGTAACCTCATGACTTAGTATCAGCTACATATGTCCATGTACAAATGCATGACTTATTGTGTGCAACATTCCAATATCATGCACACTAAATCATAAGTCTTATTGTAAGTCCAACTACCATTCATCAACCACATGTCCATCTTTATCATTAGAAAATTCCCAGACCACTAGACCAGCATAACCAGACTCATCAAGGTTGGTGTCTTCAAGGAGAGATACATCCAGTTCATCATCCTCTGCAAGTATGTCCAATTGTCATGAATGGGATTCATCTACAAGGAAGTCAGGTCTTTTTAATGTTGCATGCACAAAGAAAACACACCAAGGCCCAATCCCCCTCCTACACCACTCATATAATAAGCTCCATCATTCCCATCATGAAATGGCAAGTCTTCATGGTTTTCCAAGAGTGGTAGGAAATCATTGTTCAGATTGTCATCGGGGAGCACCACTGGTGGCAACTGCTCATAAAGCCAAGAGGTGATCTGGTGTAAGTCCAAATAGATATTCCATGCTGAGTGGCAATCAACAATGGGGCAGCCAAGCTCATTATAGCACTGATGCACAAAATCACCAAAGTCTTGAGGCACAAGCTCAAAGACAGCATGATTGGGGTCAACATAGAGATTACAAACTTGGTCTATAGCACCAGGTTCAAGAATGATCTAGATAGAAAGTGGAATACTTGTCCTGAGCACATGCAAATGAAAATAACAGGCCACTTACCTTGAAACACTCATGACATGTTCATGGAAGAGTAAATTAACCATTTCCCAGACACCTGCATCGGGATACATCTCTCAAAGATCAATCATAGCTTCACAAATACTTGCAACAGTATGACACTGTTGGTGGGTGCACAGAAGACCCATTCCAACATGTATCTTCACAAATTTCATAAGCCTATAACAAAGTAAGCAAGCACTGTGGACATGAATGACTTGCCCAAGTCCATATTGTGATGTATCATAATGATTTCACAGGTTCTGGACAATTTGCTTGTCAGTTTGCCAGGTCTTCCATAATCAAACAATATGCAGTGAAATATCCTCAAGAGGCACTAGAGTGCAATGTCAACACATTGGATAATGTTGATTACTGCCAGTACCTATGGGATGGTTTATTCTGGTTTGGCATTGAGTGCAAGTAGCATGAGTACTGGTGCCACTACTAACAGCAAATATGGGAAGGAATTGATGCAGGCTATATATACACCTCTGACTCCATGGAGGTTAAATCCATGAGTTGTCTCAGTCAACAGGATAAGCTATGGTCATCAGTAGTAAGGATATAACAATTGGAATGGGGCTCACCAAGTACCATGCCAGGTGGACAGTCAAAGGGGTTGGGGACTTGCTGCATTGAACTGACACAGATCATGGATCAATGGAGAGTTGAGACACACTGAGATCTAACTTTGGACCTTACCTTGCCAGAAACTGCCAATCTACCACTCACCTCAATCATCACCAGCTCCTTCAGTCTGCTTACAAGGGCCCTCAAAAAGCTTCAGTACCATTATACCAAATGCTTCACTAAAAGCATTGACATATCTTTCAACCCACACATTTCCATCAACACTTCAATCTTGATCTCCTATACTGCAGACCATGCAGTGAAGTTCTTGGTGCACATTGTATCTGGAAAGAAGTACAGAAGCAAGGAATGACTCAGCCACCATTTCTATCATTTCACATACCAAGACACCTTTTGGTGAAGAAGTCTTCAACAACTATGGGCTCAAAGTGGATGACAAACTGATCCTTGGGTATGGCCTCTCGCTCCCACAAAACCTGGAGAACAAAATTACTTGAATGGTATGTTTCTTACCAAATGCTTCAACAACACTTCAATGATATCATCATTGAATGGTAAATTTCTGCTGTCTTTCTTGGATTGATGCCCCACTGAAACTTGGACTCAGAACTGTAATTGTGCCTCTAAGAGTGGGAGCTAATCATCTTGGTAAGTCAAACTACATGATTTTTTACTGTGTGGAATTCACTGTGATGATCATAGACCTGGCCAAGGAGCTGCACACAGGACTCTCAAGGCACAAGGACACTAGGACAAAATACAAAGGTGGGACACAACACATTTGTATTCAAACATATCAGCTGATCCTTTGACAGCCATCACTATACTTTCTACCATTGACTATGGTCAGGAGTGCAACAATTGTTTAGCTATCTCATTATCATCCCTCAATGCTCATATATGTTTCCTTGTCATTTCACTGGCAATCAACAGCCATTCCAGAGTCATCAAATTCATCTCATTCCTGCATTTGTTATCTAGTGCAAGTTGCATGTTCCCTTATCATTTCACTGGCAATCAATAGCCATTCCAGAGTCATCAAAGTTGTCTCATTCCTGCATTTGTTATCTAGTGTGAGTCCATGTTCAAACAGCTCATAGTAATGAAGTGACGATTATGGGAGTGATACTTTGTGCAGACTGGAGTATCTGAGGGACCATGGTGAATTGAATCCTGGCAAAGCCTTGATTTGAATGACTGAATGCTAATTATATGGTTGCAAGCTTTGTACCTTTTCACCACCTTGCAATCAAACCAAGTGCCCTCTGACTCAGAGGAGATTCTATCTATGAGGTCCTGGACAGATATTTTCTGACAACTGTTCACAGTCACTGCAGGCATTTTCCCATTTTTCTCCAAAAAACATCCAAAAAAAACTGATCAAGAAGATAGAAATTTCCTCTCATGTTGCCTGTCAAAACATTGAAAAAAATTAATTCATGTATTTCAGATTTTCTGTGCATGGAATATGATACAAAAATTGAACATGTTCTGTCAAGGATAATACTGCATTTTCTATCTGTTGTCTTTCAAATAGCAGCTTACAATAATGTTAAATTTTTGTCCAAATATACTATGTTTTTCAAATGTTTTGTATATATTTGAAAACACAGACAAGAAATTAACCCTCATTGTTCACTGCTGTTTAAAAAAAAATAGATGGAAAATCCAGTATTATCCTTGAAGGAACATGTTCAATTTTTGTATCATGTTCCATGCACAGAAAATCTTTAACACATGTATTAATTTTTTCCAATGTTTTGACAGGCAATATGAGAGGAAATTTCTATCTTCTCAATCAATGTTTTTTAGACATCTGTTGGAGAAAAATGGGAATATGCCTGCAGTGAGTCATGTGTCTGCATACATGTTTGCAAATAGCATGACATCAGATATATCATCTGTCTACTTAGGCTAGTAATTTCAGACTGCTTTTCTTCACTGTGTCTCCACCATGCCCAAGTTTGAGCTTGTCTCTCAGTTTTCAGGAGATGCATTTGCAGCAGAAGATCATATTTGCAAATCCCCTGTTTGTTGAGCTAGGATTACAAAAGGGGATCCTTGCTTTTACATCAGTACTGTTGACCCAGGCAAACCTGGTCGCTATGTATGTGGTCCATGCCATGCCCACTATCTAACCATGCCAGCCACATCTGTGAGACTCACTGGCATGCTTCATCCAGTGTCACTGTATCATATGATGACTGACCCCAGTGACATGCC
>QLOO01000902.1:0-12788 GCA_003313855.1 Suillus sp. MG131 | reverse complement strand
AGTAGTGCGAGGGTGTTGATACGTAACACAAAATACGATAACTTGAAACGTGCGCCCGGGGATGAGTACTAGTCTCAAATACACATCAAACCATCGCTCACCGATAAGCGTCAAAGATGATCAATGAAATTGAAACGGTCATCCCTATCCACCTCATGACGCACTGGCACGATCCGTCATCAAAAAAACAGAAGCAAAACTACTCGCCCGAGCGTACCGATTCATCCCCGGATGGTGCTATTCCCATTAAGTTCTAAATGTCAACTCGGTTTCACTCATTTAGCAAAAGCTATGCCGATATCGATTGCGCCTTCCCCTCTCTTCCATTAAGCCAAGTCTAATAATAGTGATGTGCATCATAGATACGAGTGGATTTTGTTATCGTCATTCGTGCGGTGCCACGTCTGGTCGCTCGACGGGGATGGGGATGAGGATGGGAATCGGTACCGGGTACTACGGACACGGGGATGGCCGGAGCTATTCCACTGGTGACGCTAGCCAGTTTCGCCTTGTTCGTATTCGCGAACCCAGAGTTACGATGGCCCATGGAGTTCTACAGGGCAGTGGTTTCGTATCAGTACCAAGTGGTACTAGTACTTATCGGTATCGGCATCAATGACGCATTGAGACTTGGACGCAGGGTAGCGGTACTCAGGATAGGTCAGCCGTGTACACGCCGCAGATCGCGAGCTTCGTATGGACTTGGCGTTCTTACTTGAGCCTTTAATGTTGATTGGTCGGTAATCGTTCCAGGTCAGTAACTGCGGACTGAGGGTTTGGGAGAACGGCGACGATCTGGTATGTAGACAATGAGGCTTGAGATCGTGAAAAAGGAGTCGGTCACCATGTCAGTTTCAACCGTCTGAATCGTGTATCGGGCTAACTTGAAGTCATCCTGTGACAGAGGGTGTACCAATCAGCCTCCTTTTCGCAATGGCCCATGTTGTAATGTGAAAATAAATACTCAAGCTACCTGAGGGTTTACCCGCATATCGCATGATCAGAACCAGACTCGGATGTTATACTGAAGTTTGGCCCTGATTGACAAAGGCCTCTCATCCTAACAGAGACAAACAACGCCTCGAAGTTCTATTCCCAGGTACCTGCAGGACCCAGGTGGTCTAGATGGCGACCTCACTTAGGAAACGCAGGAAACAACCAGATGTGAATATCTTATCGCATAGATAAGTCAATGCCGCATATCAAGCTACAAAATTAAAGTTCAAATGCCCAGTCCAGGCATGTGTTTGTATTCAAACCTGCCAACATGTTACATCCACGGACCTACAAATAACATTATCGGATCTCGTACCCGAGCACTGCGCCTTTGCAAGGAACGCTCGACGCTGTGAAAATCTATGCCTCGAGGCCACACGGCTATGTGTTCTTTTCCGACTTAAATCCACTTGACCAAGAGGCTAGGTCCCAATCTACTTAAGTATGTATTGTGATCGTCCATGTGATGTGACCGACGCAAGAAGGGTTTCCCTTACCTCATTCAGCACCGCGCCCCTTCCTCCCGGACATCCCACCTCTCTCCGCGTTTGGCATCACACATGCCAGTGCACGGCTACCCAACAATCTCCCAACAAATCGGCCAACGCAGTGCGGAGAAGCCTCTGATTGAAAAAGTCTTTCATGGCGGATACAGCCTTCGCTCAAGAATTTTTCCATATAATACACGACCATGCTGCTGCCGACATATGTTATTTGTCAAAGTGGAAATATGGAATACCAGATGAAGATTCTCGTCACGTACGCCATTCATTCCACCCATTCAACAATTTGAACAACTTTGGAACGCAATTTAACTATCCAGACCTGCAACTATATTGCGATTGATGATAACACGCTCGACTGGCCCTAGTTTGGATCATCATTCCGGAACAACTCCCATCCCGCGCAGCTCCGTTCCTGTCCCTCCAAGCCCCACCCAACAGGCAGTTCCCGACATTATCGTCATCATCAAATAACTTTCTGATCGGAAGTTGAGATGTATCCATGGGCATCGACAACCCATAGTATGTACTCTCAAATGAACGTCTTGCGAGATGGGCTTACGGCGCGATGGCGGGGCATGTTCATTATCGCGCTAATGACTGCATCACAATTACGCTATACCGAGTGGACGATCAACGATCTTCACGACGCAATGTGCCTCCTACGTACGCATCGTCAAGACGTCTTACGCACATCGAAGCCTCATCTCGAGCTCAATCATATGATTCCTTCCCAAGATCGATAGGTGTTGTATTATCATCGAGCGTCTTCTGCCCGAAGAACCTTATCTGGATGCACCGGGTTCTGCAGTTTGGACGTATCCGGTATGCGCACTTGGCGCCTGGCACCTAGCCCTCGATAACCCGCTCTGGAAGACCGGGACATGCTTCTCCGCCTTCGTCCATCGCAATTAACATGCTTCTATTGGTGCCTAGGGTTCGGGCGAAGATCATTTTCGAGGGTCGTGCCTGGTCGAATTTGGGTACATGATGTCTATGCGTTAACGTTTATCCTGATAGCCTTTCAGATCTCATGCGGACACCGTCCTACGGGGCTGAACTCGCCAAAGGAATTCATTAGCTTCAGCACAAACGTCGATATCCCGCCTTTGCGCACCACATCTGATGCGCACGCAATCTAATTGATAATAGGGGGATCGTCCCGACGAATGCGAATGCTCTTAATTCAATCGCTTGTTTTTCGTTTCATTGGTCGTACTTCGATACTAACATAGGAAGTTCTAGCTGCCTGGGTTGTCGGATCTTGTTTTGATGGCCTTCTCGTTCCATGAGCTCGTACATGTGCATCGTCATCATATGCTCGCCGAAACACACGGCACCTAAGCACATAGCCACCTGAACAAATACTCCATAACCCACCTCGGAAGGGCGGGTCATCCTTCTCCCTCCTTGTCCATCGCAATTGAGGTTTTTTCCATTGATACCTGTGCTTTGGGCGAAGACCAAGGGTCTTCTGTAGTCCCTGCTCAGGTTTGGATGCAGTATGTCCAAGTATTAGGTCTAATTGATAACCTTTCACATCAACTGCGGATGCCGTCCTAATACAAGGCTGGGTAACATAAAGAATAGAATTAATTAGCTTCGTGTCGATGTCCCGCCTTCGCGCACGGAATCTGATTGAACTTGAGCTTGAGACTCGAGAGATCGCCTTGATGAATATTCAATCTAATCGCTCGTTTCTTTGGTCGCTGACTAGTACTGTTGGTCTGTTCACTTCGATACTGATTCGCAGCCCATGATATCGGGTCGCTTCCCCCGTTCGGCATGCCCGAGAAACATCTATGCCCATGTGCAATGAATCGCACGCATTGCAGCACGCCACAACGCACCGACGCATACGGAAGAAATGCATCAAGTCACCTACCAAGGGTATCGTATGTCATTGCTTCATTGCTTGGCTTCGATACCTCATGAGCGCCTGGGCATATATCGCCATAAGTTTCTTCCAAATTTCAATATTTGTAATTGGCCAGGTTTGGATGCACGATGTACAAGCATAAGAAATGGACCACTTATCCTAATAGCCTTTCAGATCCATTGCGGATGCCGCCCTATGTACTTGGCTGGGTTCACCTAAGGACTGTAATTAATTAGCTTCCAGTATCGATATCCCGCCTTCGCGCACGAAATCTGATTGAGCTTGATGATAGCAGAATGATCATCACGATGAATATCGCGTTGCCCATTGAGCATCGATATTGAGATATTGATTGCTCACCTAGGCACTTCGATAATAACACAAGAAGCTCTCCCAAGCTGTCGTCTTCTCCGTTCCGCATGTTTCCAAGAAACGCCCACGTGCATGTGCATCGTCACAACCACGCGACACTGCTCCCACCGAAATACGCGGAACAATCGTAGTCAGCTTGCTTAGAAAGGTAGGCGAACAACTACTCACGAAGAGCCCCGTCTCTCGAACAGTTTTGTGTGCACCATCACTTCGGGGCGCGTTGATCAGCTTACCAATGATGAAGCGGTCATCTATGACGCACGATCCTGCGGGACAAGATAGGCAACGTAACAGCACTAAGAAGGGAATGCCCGAGCTTGCCGCATCTTTGTGCCATTGTCGTTACGATCGGTTTCATAGTTGCATGTGCACATGACTGATCGCGCCTTCTTCTAATAATACAATAGGATTTCGATCAGAGTTCTCTTCGCGATGCCTACCATCGAGCGTCTGGATCGACCCGCCGTTTATGTGAAAGAGATGCCTTCGATGGGCGTCGGGTATTCGGCCTCGTATGCATAATGGGTGTATTGCGAACCTCCAACGTGCACCGTTGCACTTCACCGCAATCGTGATTCTGGAATTGATGGAGTTCTGAAGCTAAGCTGGGTGATGGTTTCATATCACGATCGGTATCAGACGATACTTGAACTTTGCACGTGGTGGGAAGATAGGCAAATCGTTGTGTATACGCCACGGATTGTGGATTTGGCAAAACCAGTACTAGACGATCGCAATTGGGAGTATTTGATGGTAGTAAGGAAGATTGGCATATCAGGCTGCAGTGAGATGGCGCGAAGCAGTCGCGTGCATACTGGGAATTTGATAGAACGGTGGCAATCTGAGAGTCTGAATCAGATGAAACAAAGTGAGGTCATGACTCACTGAGAGACATGCCAATCAGCCTCTGCATCTCCCTGTCATGTATCTGTTATTATTTGCAGAAATTTCGAGTTTCAGTAACAACACTCCGGCAAATTACAACAGATGGATATGGATGCCATCAGCTAGTAGTACTTAGCGGTACGGAAAAAAATATGGTTGACGAACTTGAGTGTCCCTGTTAAACATAAGTTTGGTCCAGATTGGCAAAGGCTTCTCATCCTAATATATACAAACAACGCTTTCAAATTGTAAGAGCAAGGATCCTACCAGGCGCTCTGGATCTAGATGGCGACATCACTCGGGAAACGCAGGCAAAGAGAAGATGATGCACAGCCATCATCACAATCACACGGGTAAGTCAAGCAAACACCAAAACCACACAATATAACATTGGACTTTGTCAGGTCTACACTATTCGTATCCAACCTCCCTTATGATGTCACATCCACCGACCTACAAACAACATTCTCAGACCTAGCACCCGTGCGCTATGCATTTGTTGTGTCTAAGAATGGAACTGGGGAATCCAAAGGTTTTGGCTATGTATCTTTTTCTATCAAGGAGGATGCGCAGACTGCTTTTGATACTGTGTCGACTGAGGGGATCGAGATCAATGGGAGGAAGTTGAGAGTCAAGTGGGCGGATAAGAAGATGGTAGGTTTTGTTGTCGTTTATCCGTGGATGGGTTTCTTATGGGTGCGGTATAGGATAAGGGGAAATTTGAACGCTCGAAGGAGCGCGTTACAAAAGAGAAAGCTGGAAGCTCGAAGGAGCACGTTGCAAAGGAGAAGAAGCGGGAGGGAAAACATCAGGAGGCGAAAAAGCAGGACGTGAAAAAGCAAGAGGTGAAAAAGCAGGACGTGAAAGAGCAGGACGTGATAAAGCAAGAGGCGAAAAAGTACTGGCAGGAAGTACAAAAGCAGGGGAAACGGACGAAGCCTGAAGACGTCGATGAGAGTGATGCCGAATCAGATGAAGTCGAAGAGGGTGATGTTCAGATGGTCGACGTTGAAGATAGTGAAGCCGACCTGAGTGGTGCTGAAGACGAGGAGCAGTTGGGTCTTCATGGAGATGAGCACAGCGACGAGGGCGAAGACGAGGACGAAGACATCGAAGACAATGACGAAAGAGAAGTCAGAAGTATTGAACATCATCGACGTCCCATGAAGCCTCAACTACCTCAAACGGACACAGGTACCACACTCTTCATCCGCAATATCCCTTTTATTGCTACAGAAGACGAACTACGGGCACTGTACGTGTACCTTCCCCGATCACCCGTATGCCATGTGCGCTCATTCATCATAATATAGATTCCGCACATTTGGGCCTCTACGGTATGCCCGAATTACCGTCGAACCAGGTACCGAGCGTTCGCGAGGTACAGGTTTCGTTTGCTTCTGGAATAAGGAGGTCGCCGACAAGGTGATCGAGCAAAGCGAGATTTTGCGCGCCGAGACCATGGGCTCGCAGCAAGTACGTCTCACTCTCCGATGTGCGATGTGTCTCTGACACCTCGCAGCCGACAAAGAACCCGTTTACCCTGCCGTCAGTTTTAACACCCGACCCATCTTCAGGCGTAGCTAGAAGTCTTGTACTTCATGGTCGCACTTTGGACGTTGTAAGGGCTGTCACGCGGGACCAAGCAGGTAAGCTGAAGGATGAAGGCGAGAAAAGACGAGAAAAGGCAGACAAGAGAAATCTTTACTTGTTACGTGAAGGAGGTAAGGTCGATTTTATTGTCATCACTGTTATCTTTGTAAACTAGAATTCCACAGTCATCTTGCCCAATACGCCAGCGGCCAGCACCATACCACCTGTTGAACTGGAGAAGCGGACTAATTCATTCACTGCCCGCCGCACAATGTTGCGGACAAATCCTTCCTTATACGTATCGAAGACCCGACTCAGCGTTCGCCAGATACCCCTATTCGTTACTGAGCGGACTCTCAAACGCCTCGCGCTCCACGCTCTTCGTACATTCAAAGATGAAGTCCAAAAGGGAGAACGCGAAGGCTTGACTCCCGAGGAGTTGGAAGAAGCTACCAAGGAATCCGATGAACCAGGCGACTCCAGCACAAAACCGAAGAAGCGATCGCAGGGAAGCAAATCCAAAGGCGTCAAGCAAGCCAAAATTGTGCGCCAACATGAACGGGTAGATCCTGTCACAGGGAAAGGTCGCAGCAAAGGTTACGGATTCATCGAGATGCCGCGGCATGCGGATGCGCTACGCGTTCTTCGCTGGGCTAACAATAACCCTGCTGTCGCGCCGCTTCTGAGCACCTGGTGGAAAGAAGAGCTCGGAGAACTCATCAAGCTCGAGAAGGGAAAGGGGGACCCTGATGAAGCTAGACTGAAGCGGATGAAAGATGAGCTAGAAGGCCAGTTGAAAACACCCAAGGGTACGCTTATTGTGGAATTCTCCATAGAAAACGTGCAGGTCGTCCAGCGAAGAGCAAACCAGAACAAAGAAAAACCAACAGAACTTGTATGTGTGATTTCCGTCTATGATCACTATTTCTGACTCAGATTCAGACACGAGTCAAAAAAAGCCACGGTGAAACATCTCAAGAACCACCTATGAAGAAACGACGCGTTGCGGCTGGGGAAGCACCAGCGAAGCCTGTGAAAGAAGAACATGCTCAAGGTGGTCAGAGCATCGGCTCAGTTATTGGTAGAAAGAGGAAGGAACGTAAAGCTGCCAAGAAGGGCGGAAAGTAGTCCTCAAGTGCCGTCTTGATGTGTTCTTCACCTTTTCTCGTATCAATATCCTGCTCAAATTGGCCACAGTATCAAAGATATCGACTGTCGTATCTTATATTGCCAGGTCACCTCATGGATACTGATAATAGTATAAGACTCCTTGTGTTTTGATCCTTGGGAGATAGCTCCTGTCAAGCCAGCGGGTTTGCAGCGGACTGCACAACTCAAATTTCTCACAGTAGTTGTTCAGCGATGCCGTGATGTATTATATTTTTGTGATCCCATCGTTATCAATCAAAGCACGGGGGTCCACCGGTTCGCAAGCAAGGCCGCAGGAGACCAAGGTCTTACTAAATTGTCCATTCACCGCGCACCGTGACTCATTGTACTTATGTCTGACCCTCAAGTATGGCTCATCACAGGTGAGTATCCTGATTTCCTGTGGTGCATATCAAATCCAGAGATAGCAGTAACTTACGTCGATCATTTAGGTACATCATCAGGCTTTGGTCGCCGTCTGGTATCAATCGTTCTAGAACGCGGTGATCGTGTAGTCGCGACGGCCCGATCTCTGCAGAAAATCCAAGATTTCCCCCAATCTTCGAACCTACACCTCCTAGAGCTCGATGTGGCTTCCGGAACGACTATCATCAAGGAACAGGTAGATGCGGCGGCCAAGGTGTGGGGCAGGATTGACGTGTTGGTGAATAATGCGGGTATTGGGCTGCTGGGAATCCTCGAGGAATGCGGGTAGGACACAGACATGTTCTTTTCCCGTGCCTAATGCATGTTATCGATTTCAGGGTGGACAAGATGATAAAACAATTCCGCCCTAATGTCTTTGGTGTGCTGGACGTCACGAATGCAGCATTACCATACATGCGTGAAAGTAAGTTTCCGGAGGTGTGCATGTAACACACGCGTTGAGCTCTGCAGGGAAGAGTGGTACATTAGTTATTATTGGAAGTCGCAGCGCCTGGAGGCCTGAAGTCACGGTGAGTAGCGTTATCTGTGGTTGATAGTGGTTAAACAATGTCTGTTTCAGGGACTTGGTAAATTACATCTTTTTAGCTCTTCCGTCGGTGACTAATGCTAAGGCTGGCAGGCGCTTATGCCTCATCAAAGGCAGCTGCGCAGGGTAAGTCGTGTTGAGCCCATGCCCGTTACATCGTTCATCGACTGAAAAATCCTGCAGTAATGGGCGAAACACTTGCCGTAGAACTCGCACCATTCAACATACGCGTCCTGATCGTCGAGCCTGGCGCCTTCCGCACCGAAAACATATACAGCAATAGATTTGACACGTGGACTAATCCTATACCTGATTACGATGAAACACGAGCTGAAACACTGGCGAGGTATGAGGCTATTCCTGGCAAGCAACCTGGAGACCCGATGAAAGCGATGAAATTCGTCGTAGACGTCGTAAGAGGAGAGGGCGTTGCGGCTGGGAGGGAGTGGCCATTGTATCTCGTCTTGGGAGAGGATGCAGAGAGAGATATCCGAAACAAATGCATGATGATGTTAAAGCATCTTGATGAATGGCAGGATGTGATCCGGGACGTGAACATATGATCACACCAATGTACATAACACAACTATGTGTACATGTAGTATAAATATTATGAATACAAGCTGTAGATGCGTATATATACTGTGGCATTTGAACCTTTTTTTCGGTCTCGAGGAAGTATTATCATGAACCTGGTATCCACATTTTATCTCCAATATATGATAAACTTATGAACTATTGTCTTTCTCTATGATCTGGCTAGGTATCGAGAACTGGAATCTACGGACCATGCCAGACCATGCCCGGCAAATGTCGAGCAGAATGTCGGCGGAGTAGCCTTGGAGTAGCCCCTGCACACCATACACATGATGACTACTTCAACTGATGAAAGCTACAAGCCATTTACTCTTCCGCCACAATACAAAAATTCGGTTGGGTATTTGTTGTAAAGTTCGTTAAAAAATAAGAGTTTTTAACATACCATCGTGGTGAGTAATGGATAGGTCATTGGCTGGTCATGACCTGATAATGTTCTTTGCAAGTCTGGCACGATTTCTGCATGACTGGTAACCCATAACGAGATATCAGGACTACAGCTGCACATGACATACAACCAATAAAACGCCTCCTAGGTTCATATTGCCCCCAATTTTGCAGTCCATGGTTGTTCAAATTAATCTGACATTAGGTGATGTCGTACCATTCGCTGCATCACGGGTCGGCAAGAACCCTCAGCTCTGCCTGAAGGGACAGACTCGGAGACCCATATGGGCCATTGGCCCAAAGCAGGTCTCCAGTGGGATCGTCTGATGACTGGCCAAGCGAGGGAAACTTTATGAAATCCTCCGCCTCTTCGCAAATCTCCCAACCTCTATATCGCCCACCGTGCGATCCAAGTGGTCAAATACAGAGCCTAGCGCGTGAGCTAGGTCAGGATGACAAGGGCCAGATGCTATGCTCATCATAGCGTCAAATTTTCGCCTCAATCCAGCAAGCTGATCTGGCGAGAAATAAACCTCAGGCTGCAGTAGAAAAATCGTTAGAGAATGGCCGCCAAACGCTATCTTGACGTACGATGCTGGGAGGTGGTCCTCCGTTCCCCTGTGGCTGCTCTAACATAGGTCCTACACCATCTTCTTCCAAGCCCACATCATCCCTAGGTATTATTTGAGGCACTTCAGTAACTCCAACAGATACTGTCATTGGCGCCGTTGTGAACAAAGGTTGTTTCGGAGCTGGCTTTGGTGTGGTCTCCATCTTGAATTCTCCTGACTGCGACTTGCGAAACGACGCAGGGAAACTTGGATGCGCTTCAGCATGCGTCATACGAATGCGAAGAAGAAGCTCGTTATCATCCATCGTTGTTATACGTAGCCAGCCTCCACAATGATAACGGGTGATGCGAGAACGTGACTTGGCGCGATCGGCATCTTGGTTTCGCGACTTTGATTGCTCTCCTTCAAGCTGGGCACAGAAGTATGTGACGACCGTCGACTTTCCACCACGCTTTGTTTTCTTTTGACTGTATGAAAGATGTCTTGTAAGAACCGCCACAGTGCATGACGTAGAAAACGCACTTCCAGTGATATTCTGATGCTTCTGCGAGAAAATCTCTAATCTTGTTCGTCCGATTATACAAATGTTCCCCAGCTGCAAACATGCCCGGCGGTAGATTCACCATGGTATCAAAGTCGAATGGTCGACCTTTGTTCAATGTGACGAGTTTCAAGAAGTCATCCAAGCTCATCGCCGCTGTGGCAATCTGCCCACATCCGGATGAATCGATGGTGGAAGCGGACTTTCGTGCTACTTGTTTGTCCATACAGCCGATGCATACTTTGAGGTGACCTGTACCAGTACGTCGGGGTGGGTATGAGTCGACGGGGCCCATATAGGCACAGCGAGTGCACTTCTGAAGTACGGCCGGAGAGGTGGACGAGGAAGGACCCGGAGTCATTTCTGTTTGGATCTCGAATGTAGTAGGGGCCATTGAAGGGGGGGTTGGTGTGGATGACAATCCCAGCACAGGAGCGGGAGAACCTGTCAAGTCGTTTCATAAATTCGAAACAAAATTGCTCAAACGCATCTGTTCATACCTTTTGCTTCCATCCTATGTTATCTTGGAAGATCCTAGCGTAGTCCGTGATATTCTTGAATTACGGTGGTAAGGTTTCTGTCAGGTTTCTGTGGGTGCAACTTCGCGACATCCCAGAGATCACGTGCACGTCTCAATATAGCGAAGGCCTAGGCACCGCAGTACATTAGGCCATCATACATTAATGCATCACGGGTAACTTTTGGATCTCATGAAATATTCAACGGAAACTTATCAGAGCTGGAACGAATTAACAGAGCCCAGGGATTAAGATCTGATGAATCAAAATTTTCCGACACTGGTGTAGACTGCGCCATGATCGCGAACCCCCCCAAAGATGTGATCTCTCCCGCGAGTACCACACATCATCACGATCGCTCTGCACCAACACACGCCTGTGCATCAACGGCCCTTCTTTTCCCAAATGGCACCTCGCTGTTAGCCGGCCGTAGATGCCGCTAACTCGGCAGCCTGTCTCGCAGTTCCTCACCAAAAGAATCTGTGTGAAACCATTCACTTTGATCACGGTGATTACTTTCCTCATCAGAAAGTGCTAGACAGCATGATCGTGGTAGCCTGATGAGCACGATACTCAAATCAGAAACCGTCCACGTACGTTGGGATCCTCTTTGTTTGATGTTGCACTTATGGGGTCTATCAGCTCGAACGTTTCGGAGGACGTTGATACGCTTTGGCTCAAAATTGTATCAACGTTCTCTAAACATGTTTGTGGCTGAAGACGCCCGATACGACTTTATGTTGGAGTCCTTGTACCCAAAAACATAGCTGAAAGGAGCGTTTGGCCACCCTCAGCTGGATATACATTCGGTAATATACCTAATTAGTGTGCAATATCCAAGGTGACCTGTGTACATTTTACCACCCACTGAAAAGCCGATTTGCAAATGACGTAGAAAGGCTGGTTGAGGATCACAGAACTTGGACTCGGGCGATGACCCTGGAGATGTACATAAGCAAAAAAGTACTCGTCCCTTTGCCAACGGGTTAGACAGGTTTCTTAATCGTACAGCGTGCTTGCCTTGGATTATTTATAGTGCCCAAGCTCCAATATTCTGCAGAACGCCTGAAATAACGCCGGGACCACAAACGGAACTTTGCACTCCTTCTCTACTTCACTGAGTATACGTTCAGCACGAAGACGTTGTGTCCTTTCCTGCCGCAACTCGATTTCAAGGAGCATCAGTCGCGCCTCCAGATCTACAGGAAGTCAGATGAGTCAGCTACGTGCATACCGAACTGCTAATATACAAGACCATGCGGGGAGGGTACTATTTGTTCGCTCTTCGGCTGGGAAACACCAAGATGTATAAGCTCTTCCGATATCCCTTTCTCACAATGTTTCAATGTGTTCAGCTGACCGCGGACCTTCGACAGCTCGAGCGATAGGCTGTTGATGGTTCTTCTATCTCCTGGTGGGCGGGGGCCAGTAGGGGTGGGGTTATTGCTAATGCCGGGTGATCCTGAAAAGGGTTTGGTGTGATATGGAGGGATGCGTATTGGCTGTTGAGGGGCGGTTGTGAGCGGTACCCGGGATATTGGGCACCTAGACTGAGGAATGTCGACCCATACTTCAGTGGTTTGGTATTCTCCAGTTGAAAAGCCGTCAAGAGTATGCTTCCCTTCTGCTGTACTATTCTGGACGGGGAGATGCTGCTCGGTTCGCATTCTCTTCAACAAAGGACTCGAGGAAGGCTCGTCATTACCATCTGACCCAAAAGGTGGTGATATTACACTTTGCTCATCGATGGACTTGAAAACGTTAGTTTATAGGAACGTCAGATAGATCGCAGCACCCACATTGCTTCGGGGTCTCTTCCCTTG
>QLOO01000894.1:0-21350 GCA_003313855.1 Suillus sp. MG131 | reverse complement strand
CCTTAAGTCTACACCCTCGGCTCTACCCTTGGGTAGTCTTCCTCTGTCAGTTTCTAACCTGGACTACATCCGGATTAGTCTAATCTCTTCCATCCAACCCATATCTGGATATTGACTGGATATCATATCATAATATAATCCAGATACCCAGGTCCTGTTTATACTATCATCCGGACTCGCCCAGATCCTGTCATACCCCCTAGAAATACAGGGCACATACTCGGGAAAGGGGCACAGCACACGAGCTGAGGCCAAGCCTGTTAGATATAGTCCTCCTTGAGCACGATCTTGATAAACACATGACTTCTCCAGTTGGAACCTTGTTGTCTTTGCACAGCTTCTTGGCATACATCTTCAGGCATTTTGTTTATTGGGGTGTAAGCTTCATGGGATCCCCATGGTTGGAAGTTCTGCTATCCCTGTGTTGACAAACTGCTGTGCTGATTGGCTCATTCAACAATGACATTGGACTAGAGGGGGGCTGGACTTCAAGTTCGGGTATTGCAAGGCCTTCACCGCTTGTAGAGTGATGGTTCTGGGGATGGGAAGTATCTGTGCAGTGTGAAGTACATCAGTAAGTCAAATTAGAGCTTATATGTAAGGACCTACTTTCATGTTGTTACAATAACATTGGCACCCTATCTTTTTCTCTTCACTCTTGGACTTATGGCTGCGTTGCCTTGTAGTTATATCTCTGGTTCAGTGTTTCCCTTATAGAACATTCTAGCATGTTCTATCTCTTATCTCTTATCTCTTATCTGTGACATCATTATACTATATTTGCTATCACTTACGTGTCCTTTCTTGATTTCCTTTTACAGCAGACTTATCAGTTACAAGCCTGCCCTTAACTCATATACCTGATCTCTATATATACCTACCATGTAATGTCTTAGTTCCTCACTTTAATCTACTTGGTTTAACCTGAAACCTGATCCCTTCTCTTGGGCTTTACAACCCTTAAATCTGATACTTGACTTCTATCTTAGAGCACTCTTCTTTGATAGTCTGAACTCAAGCATGATACCTTTAGTTGGAAAGTCCAACTAGACATATCTGAAACCTCTCTTGTTTGAGAGTAGAACCCACTTGACGACTTGATTGCTCTCTTTTGAGCTCTTGTTATTCAATCCATCCAAGTCATAACACATGTCCTCCAGCAGACAGATGGCTGGATGAGCCACTGCTGCCAGGGTCAGGCAAAGTACTTCTGTTCAAACTTCCACTTCCGATGGATCTTGCTAGTGAAGCTCCTGTGTTTGACCGTGGCCTTGGCAATTGATCTGCTTGTGAAGGCAATCTTGAACATTGGCTGCCACCAGAAGACAGGCACAGACGATAACCATGTTGGAACATTGTCGCAAATGCCAAAGGCCACAGTGGCTGCCCTTGCTTGAAGTTGAAGTTGAAGGTTGAGATTATAAATGGAGTCCATAACACTCTGAAGTTGACTGAACTGAGCACATTGTCCAGAAAATAGAAACTTTGAGCTTATTTAGACAATGTTGGGGTGTCTATGAAAATTCAGGCTTCTGTCCTCTGGGCAGAGTAAAACATCACACAGAATTCTAGTATTGATATATTGTTATATCAGGTGTCTACAGTTGTGATTAAGTAAAAAGAAATTCAGAGATCACCACACAAGTCGAAGAGCCTCAAATGCTGTAGGAAGAATTCCAGAGACAAGCACATGAATCTGTTGAAGAGTGCTGGAGGAAGAATTTTAAGGACAAGCACCCAAACCTGTCAAAGGAATGCTGGAGGAAGAATTTTAAGGACAAGCATGCAAACCTATCAAAGAGGAAGAACTTCAGGGACAAACATGCAAACCTGTTGAAGGAATGCTGGAGGAAGAATTTCAAGGACAAGCATGCAAACCTGTCAAAGGAACACTGGAGGAAGAATTTCAAGGACAAGCATGCAAACCTGTCAAAGGAATGCTGGAGGAAGAATTTCAAGGACAAGCATGCAAACCTGTTGAAGAACACTGGAGAAAGAACTTTAAAGACAAGCATGCAAACCTATTGAAGAACATTGGAGGAAGAACGCAAATCTAGTGTCTTGCAAGAGTGGAGAGTTATGTGATTCTATCTAGTATGGTCTATTGGACTGATCATGATGTGGATCCTGAGGGTGCCAGATATGTGAGGTCATCACTAGCATGGAAGGTTGCAAGGAAAGCTGCTGTCCATATGACAGTTGTTGTGAATGAGGTGGGTGAAGGGTGTGTGTGTGTGAGGCATTTGGAAGAGCTAGCCCTGAAGAGTACTGATATGGTGGGACACTATATTGCCCAGGATATGTTGGTGGTACCATGGGACGTGAGTTCGATGGCCAGGGATGAGAAGGGAGAGGTCTGGGTGGACCAAGCATGGGAGATGATTGCCACATCAATACCATTAGGAGTGGCTGCAATGGGTGATACGAAGGGGGAGCACTATATGGGGGTATGAGGGATTGATACAACTGTGAAGATACAGTAGCAGGCAGATGTGGCACTGGGAGATGAGAAGGCACAGGCGCTGGGAGATGGGAACTCAATGATGCAGCTGCCTGTGTGATTGTAGGTTGACGTGGATTTGCATGTGGTTGAGGTGCCTTCTCTTTTGCTTTCTGCATTTTCTTTGTTCATATTGCTGCTAGGTGGTCAAACACTGCAGGAACCCCAACTATGCCATCACACAATGCACTCAAAGGCCCAGTATCTAGTGTTTCACCTGATTTCTTGGCTGCTTTCCTCTCCCAGGTTTGACAAGCTGCCACTAAACGAACCTCTGCTGCATTATCAACCCTCAATGATGTCTCACAAAGTGATGGAGGAATGACAGATTGAATTTGGGCATAATTGTGAATTAAATAAGTATTGAGTAAGTAAAACAGTGAGGATTTGTGCTGAATGATGGACTTCGTACATGCAGTCTTAGTCCACTCTTGATGAATGCAACATTGACTGGTGTCTGTGCACTGTGATTTGACACAGTCATGCTGGACATTTACTATATAGACAATTTCCTAGATTCACCATGTGAGTATGTCAATAAGCTTGATTGAAGGATTGTGTTCAAACTTACTTGTGGGCTGATAACGACCTCATGCTCCATGAGCTTGAGAGTGGGGAGGTGAAGCGAGGGATGTAAAACAGATCCAAAAGCAAATTTTTGAATGGCAACATGCTGCATGACTTTGTGAGAGTCTGAGATCAGGATCTCATGAATGTGCCCAATGGCTATAGTAAGTGAGATGTCAAAGAGTTGTGAAAAATGATATGGCCTTCTAAGGATGCTTTCTCACCATTGCCAAGAATCAACAAGATGCCTTGGCAGTATTGAGCATTACAGACAGGTTGTGAGAGCTTGAGGGCCTTTGTGCAGTGTGTTGCTGTCCACAGCACAGATTTGGCTGGCACAGGCTGTCCATCTTCAGTAGTGACTTTCTTAAGTTGGCCAGTTCCTTTAGGAATAGACATTACAATCCATGATGCTGAGTATTCAATGAACACATCATCTGTCACAGGAGGCTCTCATAGGTGAATTCCTAAAAGCCATGCCTGCTCTGGATGCTTGTTGAGGTAGTTCAAAACTGCATCACCTGCCTGAACCCACTTCTTCCCAACACTATCAAACCAGTAGCCACTGGTCGCAATATGTTTGATGGTATCTTGTCCCGCAAATACTTTGCATGTATCCTGGCTTGGTCCTTGTCGATTGCTATGTATACATGCCAACTGGAACATGTGATTAAATGACTTGTATCATTCAGTGGAAAAGAGAATGGCTGGTCCAAAGTGTCGGATATATGCAGGAAGATGGACCAAAAAGTGGAATTTCAGCTTCGAGATAAGAATGCTTGGTGCACATTTTGCTGTGACATTGAGAAAATCCTCAATTGTCCAGGAAAGCTTCATCTATGATTCGATCAGCATTGGTGCAGCAGTGTCAGCATGCAATCATACCAAGTATATCTCTATATCATCTATCTCTGTGTGCCAAATATACACAACGAGCTCACCAATACTCGTCCAGCCATCAAGTACAATTCTTGGCAGTAAGTCTTGAATGAGAAATGGCATGACCAGTGCCAAACTTTTCAAGTGTTTCCCTATGAGCCCACTCTTATAATGGCAAATATACTCAGCATTAAGACATGGAGCATTGAGTCCGGCCTTCTCAATGGAGTTGAGATGCATTTGAAAAATGTCCAAAAGCTTTGCCTTCTCAAGAAGATACACAGATTGACCGCAAAAATATTTGATGACCCCCAATAGAACTATATGGAGAATTTCTGTCGGCGTGTCCTGATGAACATTGAATCCTGATGAAAGGTCAATGTACAGCTGAAAATGTGGACATAAGCCTTACCTTCCATGCCCAGTAATGGATATATTGCATCCTCAAGAGTGCTCCCTCACAGGAGGTCTTCAAGCTACTTCTCTAGAACAGCCTTGACTTCATTCTCTGGTTTTGCCTGAACACCAGCACCCCATTTGCAAAGTTTCTTCCCCAGCTCAACAACCGTCTCAAGAATGTAACCAGTTGTCATGTCCTTCACACCTGATGAAGCAATAGATTTCTTAATCTTCTCTGATGTACCCGAAGAGAGCGCAGAAGAAAATTGTGCATGAATCACTTCTGCTGTTCCTGCAGGAGTGCAAAGTTCTCCTGGCTGCTTGGACAGTCAGTCAACATGGTGATGAGTAGCACAAGAATATGCTACATACCACAAAGATGCTCTGGTAGCCCTCATCTGACTCTTTGTACTCCTTTGTTCTGCCAACTTCACATGTCCTGCAGAAGTAGTTGCAATGCAACCCTGCATGGCTGCACTCCTTGGCCTGCATGGGATTGTCGCCACTGAGAAACAGACTATATAGCTCCAGCATAACTTCCTCTTTGTCCTTGCAGTCCCAAGTGAAGACCCCAGCTTCCGCAGCTTTGCTATGATCACCAGCATCATGTTTCAATATAGCACATTATAAGTATCACGTACCTAATTGATTCTTGCATGGCACTCATCATTTCCATCGGGGCTGCGTGAGGAGATGATGTGACAAATCAAATACAAAACTCTTTCTCAAGCATTTCGTGAGGGAGATTTGCATTTGACATGTATATTGCATGATGCTTATTCCATTGCTTAGATATATTGCCAGATACATTGTCCATGAAGATTATAAGAGGGACCAAATACACCATATGTCCTTGAGATTTTGCATGCAATGGATTCAGCACAAGTTTTGCATACTTGTTTGATGACTCCATCAGCCCACAAGCAAGTTCATTGTCATTGGCAGATATTTCCCTGAATGACCTTCAAAAGTTAGATGTCAGAATCATTTCCTGCTTGTCACTGACAATAAACCCATCCTAAGTCTATTAGCAAAGTTGAAAGTATGCGAAGATCAGATTCACCTCTGTTTGTCATACAGCACGACCAAGTGCATGTAGTTGCTTGTCCACACTATCATTCATCAACATATACGATGCAAAAAAGAAGTGCTCAGGTATAAAGTAATCTCCCGATGCATCCTACAAGAGCTCATTCACAAAGTAGATCTCTCCATTGACCTTAGCTGCAGGGGGTGAAGGGAGTTCGAACAGCATTTTCTCTCCATTGAAAACCTGTGACATTCCCTTGCCCCCATCTTCAGGGTAATCCTGCATCGCAAAATGCGTGATAGGGTTTGCATAGTCCTAAAAGAGGACATCTGAAGTCAGTGTTGAGAGATGAGATCATGTTTGAGATTCTGCGTACCTTGGTGATTGCTTTTCTGACATCATTGAGATAAGATATATTGCCTAAATGTGCAGTTATCATTTCTGTTGGATTGCCAACAAGTGTTTGAATAGATTCCTGGAGTTGATTCAGTGCGTATAGTGAGGGAACATCATGCATGCCAAGCTCCTTTGCCCAAGATAGAACTGCCTTTTTCTGTGCCTTGGAGAACTAAATAGTAAGGCAGTATTATAGTGCTTAAATGATAGGTTAGCAGTGAAAATGCATGAAGATGTTGAAACATACAGCTTTTGATGGCCAAGGATACATTGGATTGTCAGGTGAAACTGGACAGTTCAGATTTATATCATGTGAGGTGGTCAATGGACAATCATCTAATAATGTAAATAAGTCTCCTGCAGGGAATGAAACAGCATCTCACCTAAAAGTTTGATCCCAAAGTTTGAATCTGCCTCATCATCAAAGCCGATGTCTTCAGTCACTGGGGTGAGTGGCATGGAAAATAATTGTTCCCCTGAAGCAAGGGCAGACTGCAACTCCTTGTACAAATCACATGTCTTGTTGACTTGGTAGAAAGGACTGCTGGAGATTGTGTCCCAGAGATCAGTGACTGGTACTACTTTGTGGTCTGGTCCGTATGGCTCTGGGATATAGACAGTATTATTGACATCCATGGCGCTAGAGGTGAAATTGTTGTTTCCATCGTCAATAGGTGAGGGTGAACATTCTGCTTCATGATGGTGCTGCTGCCTTGGTTGTTGCTGTTGGGAAGTCTTCGAGCGTGTTGAAGTCCAGGTCATGGCATGACACTGATGTATGCTAGTGGCAACATGCTTCAACACATGTTTAGGATGCATTGTGCACAGAGTGTTATTACACTTTGGACACACATTGCAAATGACCTGAGACATTCCACACAACTGCAAGACTGCATTAAAGATCAGTAAACACTATTCACATTGAGCACAAGACTTACTTATACCATCAACAGACCACAGTATGGCTGACATGATACCTTTTGTCGAGTGATTGCAGTGCAATAACTTGGATTGATTGATGATTGGAGACTTGATGATTTGAAAACAACTCATTCAGATCATGTGATTCCTTGGGAGAATTTTGACAAAGTCCAAACTGAGGGGATTTGCATGCAGTCTTGGGTGGAATTTGATACTGTGCATGGTGTGAGTGCTTGAGCCAGTGAGAAAGAGAGAAAAAGCAGTGTATGTACAGGCCAGAGTGCAAGATACCCCATTGACTAAAAAGTAGCAAAAGATTTTAGAAGGGAACACATTAACTGCTCCTGAAAATGGAGGGGCAGGCACTGGTGGAGGTAGAATAGAGGAGAGGTGGAGAAGCAGATGATATGTAGAAGGGAATATGATAGTGAATGGGGCGAAGATAAAATAAAAGGGTGTCAAAGGGTAAATGATATGTAGAAGGGAATATGATAGAGAACCACAGCCAGCCTCAAGATCATGAAGGAGGGAATATAAGATGGGTAGCAGAAGAACAGATGATATATAGAGTGGTGGAACAGATCACTGTAAATACAGGTCAGGGAGAACATTGTCAAGTTGGACATGTGTTGCCAAGACTTAAATATGGGGGGAAGTGACTGAAGGATAGACTTTCTGACACCAGAGTCAGTGCCAGTGCTATACCTCACATTTATTATACATCTTTCATGCCCCACAGGGAGAACATGAGTGCACAGACTAGGTGCATGCTATTGTGACTTGTGTCAATGAACCAAAAAAGGGATTTTTCAGGTTCATGTGATTCAAATTTGTTTGTATCAATTTGTTCAAATGTTGAACATTCGAGTCCCATCAATAGTGGTAAGGCTGAGGACTGGAGACAACATGTCAAACACAACAATTCTTCAACCTCATCATCTTTCAAGCTCAATCTTCTATCCAGATATGCGACTTGCCAAATCAAAAGATGTCATTCTACAGCCTTTGTCAATCTTAGTATGGTTTTCAGGTGCAGTACCTTGTCACCTTGCTCATTTGAATATTGTATGTGATCCAATTTTCTTGAATAACAGCCACCTATTATACTGATGGACATTCTATAGCCCATTGAAATTACTGTGTCTTTGAAAGACAAATATAAATCATTCATGGTGCTGGTAATCAAGATAGTGTCTCAGCAGCCTCATCCCTCGAATAATGTATGTATCTGCACCAAACTTTTGCAATGAGACTAACCATGTGTATCTGTAGTCCATGGCCTTCAGTCAATCTTGCTCTGGGACTGATAATGACATATCCTTTTCCTTCCTTCCACTTCCACCAACATTTGACCACATGGATTCTGACCACTGGGCAGAACTGTTGGACAACATCCAATCATGGCTCATGAAATCTGTAGATCTGATTATGCCTGAATGGGCTTAGGGTCGGGAAGTGTTCTGGTATGCATTCATCACTACCAACCCCGACTTCCCAAGTGGAAAATGGTCCTTCTGGGATCCAAGTATTTCCCTTGAGGGCCAATTCATTGAGGAGTGGGTGGGGAGTGGTGGCATCATCATCAGTATGGCCATTAACAACAACAATGAGCTAGCCACTGTCTCTACACATGGCGATACCCTGGACTACATTTGGTCTGAATTTTCAAGGCACATCATGCTTTTTTATCCCTATCCTTTGGTTTCTACTTCATAATTTTTCCCCCATTGAACATTCTGGGACATTTAGCATGATATGTAGGGCGCCATCTTGTATCATGTCTGCATGTTTCATTGCACTATATCTTGTCTATAAATCAATATGTATGTTAAATGATGAGCTGACTTCATCACATCATGTTCTCTCATGGTTTGCAATGCGAAGCATGAAATTAGACTATACTGCCTACATGATGTCTAAAACACCCTATACTTGTCATGTTGTCTATACTATACCTGTCATATGAAAATTCTATATCTTGCATCCTATATGCTGTACAAGCAAGGCTGCCGTTATAAATTCTACACTTGCCGCATACATATCATACACCTATCATTTATAAATCCTATGTCTTGTTCTCTTCACCATGCACTTGTTAGTGTCGTTGTCTTGCCAATGTTTACTCCCAGTATGGAAACAGACTAACTTTGCATGCTGATTCAATGTCTTTCTGAGCTTGGGTGAATGTCCTGAACTAGATCTTTTATGGTGACTTGATCTTGGATAATTGTCAAATGAATTTATTCTTTATTGTAAATGTACCATTTATGTATGAGGTTCTGGCTGTATCATATACATTTAAACTATTTTTCATCAAATATTCAACATGTGAATTTGATGATTGGCCGTGTAAGTGGGCTTACTGTACATCAATCAAAACATCATCCTGGGACGATAAATTATGACATTCTTGTCTGACTAATCCTTTCACACCCACCAGATATTTCATTAGTCACCCACAGCCTAAACCACCATATGCTGCCTCCAAATGCGCTTGATTCTGCACCAGAAAAAATGCAGGGACAGCACGACAAATGAGAGAGAGGGCTCGGGGGGACAAAATAAAACAAGGACAAAGGTGTGTGCCTTAAGGCTACCTAAGGATCATGCTAACTAACATAGCTGCAAGGGTAACAGATTATTGCTGGTAATCATAGATGTGCAAAGGACAGAGATTCAGGGCCACTCACTGGAGGCATACTTTCAGTCATTCAGAAACACAAAGGAGGGGGGGAGCTCCTGGCTTGGGCAAAAGGACAGTTGGCAATTTGAAGGGAGGGAAAGAACAAGGAGATGTGAGGAATGGGAGCCTGGTCACTGAAGAATGAAGAAGGCTATATATGCGAGGTATTGCCTATGCCATCAGTTGCTCTCTGAAACTAACTTTGCATCCATATTCTTTCAAGCACAGGTGCAGATCCTCCAACAGGTGTCACTTGGATGATCTGTCCCATTGTGAACTTCAGCCAATTCCAGCAGCAGCATTGCTACCACAATACATTGAAGGTATGATGCTTCGATCTTGGCTATTGCTGCTGCCAGCTATGCCCCTCCATCTTCTTCAACACAATACCTGCCTCCATGTCCCAAAGATGTAGTGTGCAGTCATATGAGCCTGTAACCATTCATCACCTATCAGGGAAAACTGTGACTGCCATTACAGTCCTCTTATGACCTTCAACAGTTCGAATGGGTGTGATGCTTGGAATGACTTCTGACATGTTACTGGAGGTTGATGGTGTGGAGCACTGTGGAGGAATTGCAGATGTGTGTGTATTGTCTATTGTGTTGGATATCTTCAACAGTAATACACTCACCCTGTGAATAATTATTCTTGCTCATGATCAGCACATGCAGAGTTTCTCCAACTAAGCTACAAACTTTTCAAAACACTACCGGCTTCTTACCCTGGATGCCTCCTTCCTAGGAATATCTTTGATCCAGCATTTCTCTCCATAGCTGTGCCATTGGATGATGTCTCTCTGGCACCAGCTATTGATTTGTCCTCGTTGAAATCACTCAATCCCCTTCATGGTCACATTAGCACAACAATCACCATTTCATTCTTCCACCTCTTCAATGAGGAGAAAGAATTGCACATTGTGAAGGCTCTCATGAGCCTTTTATTTGCACAGCCAGGTTCCATTATTTGCAGGCATCAAGTCAGAACTCTAAAAAAAGGCATGGTAATACCAGTATCATGGGTCCCAGGCATCAGTTGTTCGCTCATTCTCCCCACACTTGGTCATCTTTGTGGGATGGAGGAGTGTTCAAGAAGGGTAGTGTAAAGGTAGAAATAGAGTTAGTGGAAGTTATGACTCATGAGGTGCAATTCTTCACAATGAAGTGGTCAGTTGTGAGATTGTAGACACCAACATTGCAGTCAATTTTAGGAAGTGCATGTATGAGGAGGTTATCAATAATATTTCCTAATACCTGCATCACCCCTGGCCTATGAGATAAACCCAGTCATTTGTAACCCAGTTCAAGACCTTGAAACCGCAATTACACTAGGAAGTCACGATGGGCCCTAGTGCCAAACCCTCACCACTTGATGTGCCAGTATATTCTGGCTGTCATTCTTTGGAGGGATCCGTGACATTTGAGACTATGGACAATAACACCAAGGGCCATCATCTCAGCATTAGGCTGTACTTGTGACACCTCACAAAACATGATGAAGAACAAGATTAGTAGGTCATGTAGTGAATGACTATGAATTAGATAACAACCTCACCAATAGTAGTGGCCCAATTGGAAAGATGCTGAACAGGTTGTAGTTGGGCTGTAGGTTTCTTAAGACCACTTATCATGGTGACAGTCCGAGGGTGCACTCAAGTCACATTGTAACCTTGATATCAGGCATCATGCAGTGGCGCCACTGCTGCAATGCTGCTAGTTGCTCAGATGTGGACCTCCAAACAAACCCTACAATATTGGGTTGAGCATAAACTGATTTCGTAGGGGAGAACTCAAAAGTGAGCCTGAGAGTGCACGCTCAAGCCCTCTTGAAGTTCTAAGGTCCTGGGAAGTTACATCCTAATATGTATTACATATTATAACTGTTCTATAGCCAGGCATCTATATACTACTGCTTGATTCATGATTGCAAGGGCTTATCTGCTTGCCATCAGCCATGCAATGTCAACGTTGACCTCATCTACATGCCATCGATGGTGTCCATCATGTATTTATGTGCTTTAAGAGCTTCATTGAGTTGACCTGCAGAAAGGAATGTCTGACACTGTTTTTGATGTGCATGATGTGCAGTCAACTGCAAAGATTTGAGATTCCAGCCGAAGAGCTAGAAAATGCACATGTTAATGAATGAGATGATGCACACAATGTCATTTGGATGCACCAGAGTCAAGTCCTCATAGGTTTGAATGGACTTTGATGAAGGAGTGCCAGCATTGACAGCGGTAGTGAAGTGACCAATGGCTTCTTCATGATGTGCTTCACCCAAGGCTTTGATTCTAAGCTGAACACGTAGATATGTCTAATGTAGAAGTTGCAAGGATCAGCATTGATGACCAAGCGTGGCCGCAATACACTTACTTCCATGATACCACACCCAAGATCGGCATGTGGACATGTGACAGCAAGTTCTTTGATGAGTAGCATTGCTTCTTTGTGTTGACCTGCATTGAAGAGTGTGATGGCCTGAAACAATTGATGAAGCAGAGAATATATGAGATGAATTTAATATACCTTGGTCAAGAGAAAAAATTGGTTGATGTCCAAATCTTGGTTCGTAAATATGGATGTGATGTCGAATGCTGCCCTTGCCTCCTGGATGTGGCCTTTTCTGCAGAGGGCGATGCCTTTGGAGATGTAGCCTGTCAATGAGGGGCGAATGATGATGAACTGTGTCCTGGGTGAAGGTAAGCCTTTCATAAGAGGTCCATGATAGGACTGTATGACTCACCTTAACTGCATCCTCAAGAGCGAGGTCCCAGGCATGTTTTTGGGCCATAACAAATGAGTGATGAGCATATGAAGTATAGTTGTTGGTGTCAGTGTGGATGTCTTGGGTGAGTATCTCTTCAGTGGTAGGAAGGTCCCCAGATATACATGCATTGTGGGCTGTTGTGATAGCAAGTATCTGCAGGAAGGATGCTCAAATTGCATTATGAGAGTCAGGAATGAACACCCGCCTTTGAATGAGGATGCTTTGGTACTTCCCACTCTGAGATCTTTTTATCTTCACCTCCACTGAGGATATGCCTACTGTCCACAGAGAATGTGACAGAAATTGATAGGCATGCATGCTGGAAGATGGCAATGGTTCATTGATCTGAGAGCCACCAGAGACAAACATGCTTGTTGTGAGATGTGGAAGCGATAAAGGTGCCAGTGGGATGAATGGCAATGGCACTGATACCATTAGAGTGGCCTTGCCAGGAGTGACTGACCTGCTGCCAGGTCAATGTATCCCACTCTCATATGGTAGGATAGCCTCCTGAAAGAAGGCATGTACCATCTGGCATCCACACAAGTGACCTGTTGAGTGGTGTGTGAACCAAAGATCATCAGGAAAACCCTCCCATACAAACTTAGAGCTATTTAGATAAACTTTCAATGATTATCAAAATTAAAACTAGTTAGCTCTAGGAACTACAAGTTGATGACAATGGCCTACAATTAGCGCAGTGTTACAAAGCTATGTCTATCTAAGTACCGATTTACAAAAAATGTTTGACACTCATCAAGGACATTAGCAGAACTCCATTCACAAGGAGCAGTAGGTCCAAACTGTGGAATTAAATGTGCACTACGGTGAATGTCGCTGACTGGAATAATGCTTGCTATTTGTTCCCCATCTTTGATGACATGTGAGACTTTGTGCAAGCCATGATTGCAGTCAGGTGCATGGAAAGCAGTGAACCATTCAACATAGGCAAGGTGTTTTGGAGGCCAGAATGTTGGGGGAAAGAGTACAGCAAGAGCTTTGGGAGGGATCAAGAACACAATGCAGACCTGTCCAATTTGATATCCTATGTAAATGTTAGGCATTGATGCACCACTAGTTCCATAATAATCAGGACTCACCTTTGATGCTGAGTGGCCCACCTGTACCATCATTGATAAATGCAGTATCAAATTGAGATGCAACACTGTCTGAGGCAAATGTTCTTGAACATCCAGGATGTGCATGCACACTATCAAGTGTGATGGGAGGATTGCCATGGCCACGGACATCGACTGAGATCCACTTCACCTTATGAAATACCAGCAGCATTTGAAATGGTAGGTGCACGTCAGCAGCTTGAAACTTGAGCTGCCTAGATATAATAGTAGTGTTTGGTGGAAGTGTTGCTTTCACAATAAAGCATGCAAGAGATTCATGAAAGTACATAGCACCATATTTGTTTGTGAGCTTTTCTAATGTGACTGCCTTGACACTTGGATGCTTTGCCATTGTCTGAGTGTGACAAAATGACATCTCTGGAGGTCAAGCATGATGATGCGGGTGATGTGTGGTGCCTGCAAGTCTCCACTGTATGTACTTCTCATGGTGGAAAATTTTTTCTCTGCGCTCAAGCCAGGTCGTCGTTTGTGCAAACTTGTTCTTGTGGTTTGTTGAGTGATATGCATCTTTAGCAAGGTCAATGTAAAGGCATTTGGTGTATTCAGTGTTGTAATTATCTGTTGTACTGTACATTCGAATCATGTGAGCATAGTGAAGCACAAAATGAAGTTTTGACAGGTTAAATGAGATCTGAATGCCAAGGTTGATGAAAATGTCCTTGTTGCCATGGAAGAGATTGAGTGCCTCATCCAGAAATGTCAGTGTCTCTGAACTATGACATGGATATTGGGTGAGATATAAAAAATCTAACAGGCCATGAACAGCATGGAGGAGCTGGGCAAAAGACATGTTGTTGGGTAGTCTAATGTCAATGATAATCCCAAGTAAGAAACAGCAGATTTGGTTATGCTCTGTGCCACTCAAGCATGAAAGTGTTGTGATGCCCTTTGTAAAATGTTGGATGTGGTGATTTGGGGGAAGGTGATGACATTGAGCATCAATCTCTGCACTACCACATGTGTCTGAAAGCCAAGTGAGGAGATGTTTGACGAGTCCTTGGTAGAGTTGATGTAGAATGTCAGGGGTGATAGATATATGTTGACAAATGGTAATCCCTCCTAGTATGGATGAACAATGGGCTTGATGCCAGCCTCTGTACATGCACGAACAAAGGCCAATCCACCTTTGTCACATAATGCAGTGACATATCTCCGTATTATACAAGTGAACAGACGTACATAATATCCCGTATGATACGGGCCAGCGGACTATGGGCCGAAGGTAAACATATCCTCAACTATGACAGATGGGCCGGGAGAAATATTATTCCTGATAGAGTCAGGTGGGCCCATGTGGGGAATATGTAGAGCAGATGAGTGGGCCGATGGACATGAATATTCCATAGACGGATGGGCCGAGGTAGTTGGATATTATGTAGATGGGTCTACCAAGGTAGCTGATGGTAGAAATATCCCTGACTATGACAGATGGGCCAGGAGGGATATTATTCCCGATGGAGGCAGGTGAGCCCATGTGGGGAATATGTAGACAGGTGGGCTGAGGGTGATATATAATATAAACGGGTGGGCCCAGGTGAATGATCATTGTAGATATGATGGAGCCGAGGTAGTTGTATATCATTGCAAACACCCAGTACAGATGGGAACATGTAGTACCGACTACCAAGTAGCTAATACACCACAGCAGCAGGTGGTCTCTCGACATGGACTTTCACGGCGCTTAAGTTGTCTTGCAGAACGCAAAAGCTGGTGTGTGAAGCTTGTGTTGCCCTACGAGACACCTAGTTCCAACTACCAAAATTTGAGTGAAGCAAACTGAGTTCCTGCAGAAGCAGGTGGTCTCTCGACATGGACTTTCACAGCACTTGAGTTGTCTTGCAAAATGCAAAAGCTGGCATGCAAAGCTTGTGTTGCCCTATGAGACACCTAGTTCTGACTACCAGACTTGGGGTGATGTGTACTGAGTTCCGAGACCGGGTCTCAACAAATGAATATTTCATATCCAGCACACTTATGATCATCTGGTATTTAATGGAGCAATGGAAGATAATACATCTTTGAAAGCTAACTTATCTAAGGCTCCCTTATCTGATCCTCCCTATCTCCACCCCCTTTAACACCAAAGTCTGGACATCCAGCATTCAGCGTCTGATTTCCCAAGATCAACTCTGTCATGAATGCCCCTCCCACTTCTGAGATTGAAATAAGCATCTGGTGCACTTGGGCCCTGACTGTCACTCATCAGGCTTATGAATATACCAAACAAAAATTCGATGCAGAGAAGACAGGAGGAGACCCGGTCATACCTTCTCCCAACCTAGGCACTGATCTGGTGATGGCCTGCGATCGACTGGTTGATTGCCTCATAAAGGCATATAAAAATCCCAGTGGGTCTTCCTGCAGATTCAGAAAATTGATTTGCTCATGCAAATTCCCTCACCACAGTTCAGACGCAGATTGACATTGCAAGATATAGCAAATTGATCTCCCCGAAGGACACCGGGCATAATGAAGAGAGAGAGAAGAGGCTGCTTGAGAGATGTCCTCCTGGCCATGAGGGCACAAAGCTAGTCGACACACCTGCTGTAGAGACTCAATCCTGCATAGCCTCACAAAGGCATATTTTACGAGTCATGACAGACTTACTTGCAGTGTACATGCAAGGCGATGCACGCATGATAGAGGCAACGCAAACGCGACACTGGTGCGATGCACGTGCGCTTTCCTGCGCCTAAGCGCCCTAAGGCGCCTGACCTCTGAGTGTCTATTCCCATGTCCAACCAAGTTCCCAGGTACGCATTTCCCCTTTTATCATTTATTTTATCATCATACCACAATTATTTCAACATGGACCCTTACTTACATCACCCTAGCACTACCTATTCGGTTCCGCGCCCTGGGAGCGCACTTACATATGTTTTTACTTAGACATATGTGGTACTTCACTTTACTTTACTTTTTACACTTCACTGCACTTTACTTGATACTTTGACCAGCACTTGACCAGTATCTATCTAGCATCCAACTATGAAGCTATTGATTTGAATCTCGCCCGTCTATTCAAGTTGTACATACCGCCTACTCTCTCGCGCTTCGCGCACCTATAGCGCCTTGTTTCCTGCACCTGTCGCCTTGTTCACGCACCTATAGTGCCTCATTCTTGCACCTTGCACGTAGCCCAGAGTTGATAAAAACTCGTGGATACTGCTCACCTTGCTTCCCCTAAGGGTCGAGCCTATCGCACATCATAACTCGCCCTAACACAAAATATTTTATATCAGCTGCACACTCAGCTGTGTTGTGTTTCCCACAACTGGAGCCCACCGCAAGGGGAACAGTCAGCTTATCCACACTCCTATCAACTCTATTCCGCTTCCTGCATTTTCGCTTATTCTGCCTTCTGCCTTCCGCTACTTCGCACTTCCACTATTCCGCTTCAGACACTTAATCCGCACCTCTGCCTCTCGCATTTTCGCCTATTCCACATTTCCACTCCATTCCACCTCTTGCAATTCCGCCTCTTCCATTTATATGCCTCAATTGTGAAATTCACAATTAACGCGCCCCCTATCTCGCGCCATGAGCGCCCCAGTAGATTCTTTTGGCATGCCCTTGCACAGCTATAGTGCAACTCCACGTTTTTCAGGTGACTACACTCAACTTGTCAACTTCTTGGAGTCAGTAGAACGACTCGTGCAACCGCTTGGCCTATCGGACAAGGACATCATCAAGTATGCCTTGAAGTATACCGCTCCTAATGAGAGAGAACTATTTCAGGACTATGAAGGTGACAACTACGAAGAGTTTGCTAATGCTGCTTTGTGTTTGTATCCAGAATGCGCTGTTAACCGCTACACGTGCCCTACTAGCGCGCAATCCGCTATTCCGCTTACACGTCTTGAAGCACCCTATGAAGCCCCCCTTGAAGCGCCACCAGTGCACATGCCTCAGCAACCAGAATGCGCCCCAGAGCAGCCAGTAGCTGCAGCTATTACGCCACAATGCGAAATACACGAAGTTATCCCTATTCCGCCTACCCCAGAAGCACCTATTGTTGAAATCACTCCAACACCAGCCTATATCGAAGCGCCCCTTATGCGCGCCCCTCCGTATTCCATTTCTGCACCAGAACACCCATTAGCCGAAGCCATTCCGTCCCAGATCGAAACACACGAACCTACCATTATCGCGATCTCTCCAGAAGCGCTGGAGGAGATCATATTGCCGAAGGTCAGGGATGACCCTAAACATCTATTGCACTCAAGTACACCTCATCCAGAACCTTCTGCCGAGTCAGAGGTTCAAAATGCGCCATCAGCCAACCAGAGTATGTCTCTGGATATCCTGATTGTTACTGACGAGTCCGCGCCTTCCGCAATTTCCGCTTACAGTGACTACCGCTTGCCAGCAAAACATCCGTGCATCACGCCACCCAACCACCAAGCAGAACATGTCTCAGGCGACCCTGAGGCGCCTCAAGCGCACCATATGGCGCCTGAGGTCATGCAGGGCGCGCGCCTAGAGGCATTGTATATTCAACCTCATTCTATTTCGCATTTACAGCTCTTAAGGAGCTTTTCATCAGTTTCAAATACTTCGCCTTTGCCTTCACTTCACCTCACCATTAAGCCCTTGCTCAGGCGCCACAGTCGCGCGCCTTGCACCTTGATTCCCGCACCTCGCACGCCCATCATTACAAACAAGTTTTCATGCTATCGCATTTTTACCATTTCTTCAGTATTAAACCGCATTCCTCCCATTCAGCTTGAACTATATTTCAATCAGCCATCTAGGCATGACTTAGGCGCACGCCTCACATCTACATATCCGCCTAGTACTCACTCTATGATTTTTAACTTCACATCATCTGCCCCTTTTCGCATTTTTCGCATTTTCACCTATTGCATTGATTTTATCTTTTCATCTCCTATCAAACACCATCTGTTTTTGACCAGGCGCCCATTGCGCCTTGATACTCTGTTCATAGACATCATTTGCGCCATATTTGCGCCTAATTTCGCCTCATATAGATCCCTTACTACCGCATCTTCAGTATATCAGCCTATCCTCGCACACTCAGGGGATATAATCACTATCGCACCAACACGCGCTAGCGCGCCCGCCCCACGCGCACCCTATCAGAGAGTAGAAGCTCTCCACAGCCCTCGCCTCGCCTCGCCTTGGCGCGCGCCTGACAGGCACCACCAAGTGCAAGAATTCATTCTACCAGTTACAAGTCCACCAGTATCGCGAGTTTGAAGAAGAGCTGGTTTATACCTGGTTGAAGAAGTTGTTGCAGAGTCTGGAAGATAAAGATTCCACCATTCCTAGTCGCCTATCACTGTCGCCTCACGCGCCTTCACCTCGCATCATCGCGCTTTTTCAGATACAGCTAAAGAAGACAAGGAGCGCACCAGTAGGAGAAGAAGTTGAAGAATATGATGAAGACAAGCCAAGCGCCCCAAGCGCCTCAAGCGCGCCCTCATCCCATCCTCATACTCCATCATCTGAACCCCAATCATTATCCGCCTCATCCACTTCACCCGCTTCAGCCACCATTTTCGCCAAAATCGCCTTATACCATGTTTTCATAGGATATAGTTTGTTTTACCCTGGGTTTTGTCCAGTGCTTTTCACTTTTATTTTTCTCATTATAACACCGTCCAAATGACTAATAAGACACTGATATATATGCCTATAGATCCGCTTAGAAGAAAAGAAGAAAAACAACAAAACATTCCTAGACTCGTGCCCACCTAACTCAGTAGGATATTCATTTTCGCTTCACATGCATGATGTGGCACCATGCCCCTTTTACTTTAGAACATGCCCCTATAGCGCCTCTTTCTCATGCCTAAGGCGCCTCACGCGCGCGCTTTCTTGCGCTTAGCGCATAGGATGATATAGATGTTGATAGTTTCACGAAGAAGACAAGCCGGACAGGACATCTGCAAAGTTTACCATTTATTTTTTGCTTTTGCATATAGTTTTACTCATGTCTTTCAATCCCATAGCACCTAATACTTAGCATGCCCAGTGGGACTTGGTTTGGACATGGATTAGATCGCTTTTGGACCATGCTGCTCCACCACCTCCCCCTGCACGCATATTGGACCCAGACATCATCACACAAACACCCCCATATGTTTCTTGCAGTATGTGCGCAACGCAACACTTGTGCGACACAGGCGACACTCACACGCTTTCTCGCCCCTATGGCACCTCACGCCTACGCCTTTCCCACGCCTTGCGCCTCACAGCCACATCATTCTCGCATCATCGTAATCATTGTCATCATAGTTCTAAGCTCACATCCAGTAGAACACACCATACACATGACATTCATGACGCTTATGCTTACCACGCAATTTCTCGCCCCTATGGCGCCTCATGCCTATGCCTTTCCCGCACTTCGCACACCATAGCTACATCAGTCTCGTCTCATCATAGTCTCATCAGCCGCACTCGCACTATGCTCATTGATCACTGCATACCCTCATCACAACTTCGCTCAAGACCCTCACCAGACGCACTGAGTGGGGACACTCAGAATTTAAGTCCCTGGGAGATGTAGAGACTCGATCCTGCATAGCCTCACAAAGGCATATTTTACGAGTCATGACAACCTTACTTGCAGTGTACATGCAAGGCAACGCACATGTGATAGAGGCGATGCGAACGCGACACTTGTGCGACCAATGCGACACTGGCGTGATGCGTGTGCGCTTTCCCGCGCCTAAGCGCCCTAAGGCGCCTGACCTCTGAGTGTCTATTCCCATGTCCAACCAAGTTCCCAGGTACGCATTTCCCCTTTTATCATTTATTTTATCATCATACCACAATTATTTCAACATGGACCCTTACTTACATCACCCTAGCACTACCTATTTGGTTCCGTGCCCTGGGAGCGCACTGACATATGTTTTTACTTAGACATAGGTGGTTTTTACTTCACTTTACTGGGGACTTCACTTTACTGGACACTTTTACCACCACTTGATCAGTATCTATCTACCATCCAACTATGAAGCTATTGATTTGAATCTCACCCGTCTATTCAAGTTGTACATACCATCTACTCTCTCGCACTTCGCGCACCTATAGCGCCTTGTTTCCCGCACCTGTCGCCTCGTTCACGCGCCTATAGCGCCTCATTCTTGTGCCTTGCACGTAGCCCAGAGTTGATAAAACTCGTGGATACTGCTCACCTTGCTTCCCCTAAGGGTCGAGCCTATTGCACACCACAACTCGCCCTAATGCAAATATTTTATATCAGCTGCACACTCAGCTGAGTTGTGTTTCCCACACCGCCACAATTCTCGATGCATCTGGAGCCATCATAGCATGGTATCTCCCAGACGCCCTGACCAATGCCACCCAGGTGTGTAATATACATTTGACTCAATGGATGTGGAGATCAAATGGTACCCACAGGAAGAAATTTGGGCGGCCTCCCGGTTCCTCACTCCACACCTTGTGAAAAGTGTGAAGAAGGATGATAGCAATTGGCAAACCAACAAAGAGTGGTTCAAGGCAATCTCAGACAAGGGTGGGATAGCTTCTGGATGCATAAATCTATCCCCAGCTTGGTATCAGCAAGGTCATGAGGTGGGATCTGATGTGATGGTGATTTGGGCAGTGGAACTGACAGATCACACAGAATATATTGGATCCGGAGGTATCTGCATCATTGAAGGGTCCATGGTCTGAGACAATCCTCAAGGCCATCGCAAGGCCGGCAGCCATCGCATCGGCAGCACTCAGGGTGATGCATCTGGAGCAGTACTGGGCAGGGCTGTGAACCCTTGTGACCTTAGGAGAAAAGGCAGAAAGCAAGGAACTGCCGAAGATGCCAGAGACCCTCCAGTACTGGGCATCTGTGTTCAACACCCTGTCGGTCATCTCCAATCGGGAAACCCCCACTCATTGGGACCATTTATCCATTCCTGAATGCTTTGATATTCTCACATCCATGGGGAATTATTCTAACGCCTGCATGAGCATGCCAAGCCTTCAGCTGGAGCTCAGGTACAATCCCAGGTGTATGATTGCGTTTTCCAGTAAGATTGTGAGACATGGGGTTCATGAAGTGGAAGGGGATCGGAT